>FXXK01001783.1:28488-177212 GCA_900184695.1 Betula pendula | reverse complement strand
AAAATAATTAAAATATATTAAATTGGAGAAAACTTAAATTTCATCAAATAATATTAACACGAGGAAGAGCGGTAGAGTACTGTGACGCTTTGGCTAGCTAGTAGAGCTGTCTGGAAAATCATGCTCAAGTGACAGGTGGGGATTTATCATGCTGATGTGTCGGCTCCCAAGCCCAACAGTTGGCAAGTTGTTCTTTTGGATATAATACTAAAAACGGAAAAAAAAAAATAGAAAAAACAGAAAGATAAGTAAAGAAGACGAGTAAGAAACCTCCAGATGTTACCAGATAGTATTTATAGGATCTATGCACCAGAGGAACTATGCACGAGTAAGAAACCTCAGGAACTCAAAGGTAATTTAACCAAAAAAATAAAAAGAAACAAAAAAAGTGTAGCTAGCTTAGAGCATTCTCATCTGATTTCTTATTTTTATTCTTAAAGTAGGGAGTAAAATTAGTTTTCCCTACTTTAAAGAGTCATTTTTTTCTAAACACCTACATCCGGCTCCCTAGTTTAAGTACTTTAGAGAGCCATTTTTTCTAAACACCTACATCCGACTGCCTACTTTAGGGATCCAAGTTGACTTTTTCATTTAAATATTAATATTTTGAAAAAGAGAAAAACAAATAAAATTGAAAAAAATTAAAAAATAAGAGAGCGAAAATAATATTTTATTATAAGAAAGAAGAGTAAAGAGTGAAATGACTCCCTACTATTAAGGAGCTATTTTATACTTCTTACTTTTTTTTCTCAAAGTAAAGAACTAGATGTGAGTAATAAAATGATCAAAAATCTATTTTAGCTTCTTATTATAAGGATATTCCTATAATAAGGAGCCATTTAAAAAAAACAAATTAAAGTATTTTTTTTTTTTTTGAGTGAGAATCTGCCAAATTCCATTAATAATAAATCAGGAGCATAAAGCTCTTACAATAGAAGCTTAAACCGCAGATTAAACATTGCACAAACGCTATGAAATTACACAGCCATAGACTGGACAAAAGCATCTAATAATTAAAGAACCGTCTATGACTACAACCACCACTAACCCAAGAACAACTCCAGAAAAGGAGCAGATCTGCTCAGCAGACTAGATCTAAGGTTAAATCGGGACATGATTAGCCCGAAACGCACTCCTTTATTCCAGGCCGTGAGAGTTATTCTCCCACACCCAAATCTACACTCCTCAACCCTAAAGGGCAGGAAACACACACTCTTCAACCCTATAGGGCAGGAGACACACACATCCTTGATCTAAGACCCAGGACGACAGACAAAATACAAGAAAATTAAAGAAAACAGAAAATAAATGCAAAATGCAAAAAATAAATCACAAAGCGTCGTACGACTGAAGCGGAGCGGAGGTGTGCGACGTGAAGGTGGTGGAATCTTCAGGTTTACAGATCTAGTTTCTAAAAAAACCCAAATTAAACCTCGAAGAAGTGATCCGGGCTTTTGCAGCATCAGAGGAGGGGAGACGGCCACCACGCGTTATATTAATAGGTGTAAAACTGATGCAAAAATTTAATGCAAGAGACATTTTACTCTATTTAATAATCATTTTATCTATTTAATCATCCGTCCTTTCAAAGCTATATATTATATATAGAACTATGCATAGGTATTCAAAGCTTGGCTGGTCATATCAGGTTTTTAGTCTGGTGATATCTTAGTATTAGTAATTACCACACAAGCTTAAGCCAAAAAGTTCAATGAAATCAAATGGGCTAAATTTCTTTTAATATGGAGATTTGCTCGGTCTTTCTGATATTTTTGGTCACGTGTTCAAACATGTAATGATAATATATATTTTTTAATATATATTAAAAAAAACTGTGCTTTTGTAAGTTGTGTGTGTCAATTTCAAAAAAAAAAAAAAAAAGGGTTGGTCCAATAAATATAACTGAATGAACAAAGTCAACATATTAATTCTTAGCCGAGAAAACGTGATAAAGAAATTCACAAGTTCATAAACATTCTATACGTTCATTTTTTTAGTCAGATACGCAGATGATGGCCACTAGGTGGTCCCTCAGGAATGTAAGAAATCATAAACATGGATAAGGTAAGATTAAGAGTCATTTCTGATCTAGTTCGATTTTGTTATACTCTTAATGTACGTGCAAAATGGTGTCCGATTATTTTAAAGAGCCGGATTAGAGCTTTGAGTTGAATGGACAGATCACTCCCTATGGTATAAGAAAAAACTCAGAGGTTCACGTGGTTGGCCAAAATAACAATTCACTCCCTAAAGCAAATTTTCATCAGTCATTTTAACAGAAACNTGAGGCCCACAAAAACAAAAAAAAATGCCTTGCGCTGAATGACTATTCATTCAGCTTAGGGCTGATATGAATAATTACTCTATTTTAAAACTTTTAAATGATGTAATAATATAGACAAAATTATATTTATGAAATTTAATCTAAAACATGCTCTTAATTTGCCGATATTGCATTGGCAACTAGAGAAAGCAATTCGGGATAAGAATTATCCTTCCAACAATTGAATTTGGAAGACCATTTCTAGGTCAAACAGCTCTTTTAACATGTTTTGAAAGGGATGGTCGAGATAAGTCGAGCTTGTGGCAAACAGCAGAGGTGGAGCTGGTGGGGACAAGCCGACAATTGAATTTGGAGGAGAAAGCAATTTGGGTTAAAAACAATTGTCGATAAAAGGGACAGTGGCGAAGAGCGGAGGCTAGAGAGGTTGGAGACAAGCCGAGCTTGAGGTAGTGGAGGAGGTGGAGCTGCATGTAATTTAAGAAGGAAAACCAACAAAAAACCTAGGAAAAAGAAGCTGTGTAACACAGAGAAAAAAGATGGGGAAAGAAGACGGAGAGTTGGGAGTCCCCTGAACACATGCACGAAGCGAAAATGAGTCTAACTGGGAGGAACATTTTTCAAAAGGAGATATTAGAGCTTCTCTCTGTAGAAGATAATTAAAGAGAGAATTGAAGTTAGATTTGCCCAATATTTCCATTAATTAGACCTCACAATGGAGTTCTTTACCGTGGTTGGTTCATTAGGTGGCCGCTTAAGGCCTAATTAGTAATAATATAATTAATTTTTTGTTTAACAAAAAGTATTTTTAAGGCCACAATTATGGTAAAAATATATAGTTAATCACTGCTCTTTAATTAAGGCTCAATTTTGGTAAAACCAAAAAAAAAAATCTCAAGATATTGAGATTTTAGGAGAGAAAGAAAGAGAAAAATGAAAAATTACATTAAGGACACCTTAAAACAGTAAGTAATTTTGCCTTGCCTGAAAGTAAGAGTGCGTTTGGGATTGAGATTTCGTAGATAATAAGTATGATTTTAAACCAAACCGCAAAAAGTGAATCGTTTGAAATTTGCATGTTTAAAAAATTGCGATTTAAAAACGCAGAAAATTTGTGTTTTCAAATCGCAAGTAAGAATATGCTTTTTTGAAAATACAGAATATTAAATGTTAAACTGCGATTTTAAAAGTCAAATTACGATTTTGCTAAATGCTTAACTGCGTTTTTAAAAATCACGTTTTCAAATTGCAAATTTTTAAAATCGTACTTTTTGAAATCGCATACCCAAACGAACCCTAAAGCTATCATATTAACTAAGTTCGTTAATTAAAATAATGTTTAGAATAAAGTAAATTTTGTTTTGCACAAATTAAATTTCATATAAAAAGAAATATTATATATAGTATAACACAAAATATGTCATTCATTGAAACTAACATGAATTCTACATATTGTTTGAAAAAAAAAAAAAAATTAATATTTAAATAAATAAATAAAAGATCTCACTTAAATTTGTGGTCTTAAATCTCAAAATCTACACCCTCTACAAAGTCAACTTTATAATCATTGAACAAAGTCAACTTTATCATAATAAATCATATATCTATCTGCTAGGGTGGAGTATTCTCCTCACAAAGAGGGATGATCGCGATCGGGCCATCAACTTGAGGGAAGTGGTAGGACTTAGCGGGAGATGTATCCCCTTGAGGTCAGAATTTAATATTGCAGTCCGGCCGCCACCTGCGTCAATGTGACTCTCTGAGTTAGTGAGGGATCTTAATCAATATTTGCTCGTGCCCCATGCGTCAAAAAAATAAAAATAAAATAAAAAATAAAAATGTAATCATGAATCATCTTATATATATATATATTTGAAGGATATATCAATGACGTCCCTACCATTTAAATAAGAATAATAATAAAAAAAAAAAATTAGCCGACGTGATGGACCTTATCTTCTTAATTTGTTTATCTATTTTTAATGAAGTGGGGGCTGAGGGATCGGAATTCCCACAGAATTAACTTGAAGTTGTTGCCTCAAAAAAAAAAAAACTTGAATTGTTGTTGACTGGTTGGCGTATTTATTTATTTATTTTATTTATTTATTTTTTGAAGTGGTTGGCGTATATATGAGATAAAAAGACCATACAAACAAAGATCTAGAGATAAGTAAGTATGATAGAGTGATATATAATATATGGCTTATTAATTTATAAAGAAATAAGCATATATGGTTGAGATCTAGAGATCTTTTTGTATTCACACAAACAAAGACCCGGCCACAACTACAAACACGCAGACACAGAGAGATAGAGAGATATGGGTAAGGAAGGTGGTGGAGAAGACGACGCAGTTTCGTTGTTTGAGACAAAAGAAGCGAGATTTAGAGGAGCGTATAAGGTGTTTGCTTCCACAGTATTTGTGGGTATATGTTTGATATGGATTTACAGATTGACACACATCCCAAGAGCAGAAGATGATGAGCGGCCATGGAGATGGGCTTGGATCGGTATGTTCATGGCGGAGCTATGCTTCAGTTTGTACTGGATTTTCACTCAGTCTGTTCGTCTCAACCTTGTTTACCATCACCCCTTCAAACAAACTCTCTCAGAGAGGTTAGCTCTCTCTCTCTCTGTGTACGTGATCAACTCAGGGACCGTTCATCAAAGTGCAATTTCCTGCTCTTTAATTATTCTTTCATTTTCCTTTTCTGTTTTTGTACGCTTATATTTTTAACTGCTTTAATCTGTTTTTCTCTTTAATATTTTGTTAATGAAAAATAAAAAATTTAATTATTTACGGTCAGGTTAAATATTTAAAATTGACTCTATTTTCAAGTTAAAAAAATGAATATATATATATATGTGTGTGTGTGTGTGTGTGTGAAGGAAATTATAGTAAGATACAGTGAATACAAATGTGGAAACTTTACCAAATCCTACCAACCTCAAGTTTTAACGAGGAACATGTCACACCAATAAAAAAAAATAAAAAAAAAAGTTTTATGGAGGAAAATGCATCGACCCCAAATTAAATGAGAATGAAATTCTCTTTGAATAGAATATTATATGATTATCATATAATTGAAATGACGTGACAGTAAAAATTAATTTTTTAATATTTATAAAAAAAATAAAAAATTAAGAGTTCACAATCACATTATTATGATTATATGACTTTTTCAATTATATAATAGTCATATAAGAGTCTCAAGTAAAAGTTAATTCAACATCTTTCTTTATCTTCTTCTTTCTTTGATTATAATAATAATTCAAACAAGAAAGTTCATTTTTTTTATTCTCCTTGGTTAAATAGAAAAAGCTTATCTGCTGGTTCATAAAGAGACATTGTTTATGTAAGCACATGCGTAAATGTTGTTGGGTTCTGTTATAATATTATACTACAATCAATTAATAAAGAATTTAAATATATAATTAATACTTTAACAATTTTTAACTCTATTTTAAATACTTTCTTTGCATATAGATACGAAGAGAAGTTACCGGGTGTAGACATTTTCGTGTGCACAGCAGACCCCAAGTTAGAGCCACCAACGTTGGTGATCAGCACCGTCTTATCAGCCATGGCCTACAACTATCCACCGGAGAAGTTGAGCATTTATCTTTCCGATGACGGTGGGTCGGAGTTGACATTCTATGCTCTCCTAGAGGCCGCTAGTTTCTCTAAGCATTGGATACCCTTCTGCAGAAAATTCATGGTGGAACCAAGGTCCCCTGCAGCATACTTTGCCCAGCATTCAAACGTGCAAGACGTCACATATGCACAAGAATGGTTGGCTATCAAAGTAAGCTCCCCCATAGCATGTTTTAAGTAAGAGCATTTTTTATCATGCTATCTAAAGTAGAGATTTTGGAGTGTGAGCACAAATGTGTTTTGAGACATTTTGGAGCCTTCGTTTGGCTTTCCAATTTAAGAAAAAAAGTGGGGAACACGAGCAAAAAAAGTGGGGAGCACGAGCAGTGTTCACTGCCTAATTTTTATTAAACTAATAAAAAGTTATTTCTCTCGTAACTTTTAAATTTTTCATTTTGGAGAAAGAATAAAAATTCTTAGAAAATGAAATATAAATGAAAGAGTAAAAGTGAATCCATTATTTGGGGAGCCACATGTAAGTATTTAGAGTGGATAACTAAGAATATTCTCATCTGGCTCTTTAAGCAGAGATTTTCCTACTTTAAAAAGATAAAATTTATTTTAAACCATTTTGTTCATTCCATCTAGCTCCCTACAACTCTTTAAACTAATAAAATATTAATTTATCTCTCCAAATTTTGTTTTTTCCAATTTTCTTTCTCTTCCCATTTTCTTAAAATATTATATTTAAATTTAAAAAAATGAAATTATATCACTAGTTTAGGGAGCCATATATAAGTGTTTAGAAAAAATAAATATTTAAAGTAGGAAAAAATGATTTTATTCTCAAAATATGGAGTAAATATAAGGGGCCGGATAAAAATGCTCTAAAGTAGGGAAATATGATTTTTTTTTTTTTTCCCCCCTCAAACTAGAGAGTAATTTTAGAGAATTGGATGAAAATGTTCTAAGCCTCTAAACTTCCATGCATTTTGAAATAACCCTTTTAAAATTTAAAAACTCTCAATTTAGGCTATTGAACTTCTATTTTTTTTTTTCAATTTTCTCATAATAAATCATAACGGAGGGGTGTCAAAATTTTCAAAATATCTTTTTTTTTTTTTTTTTAGAAAAAAATAAATTGCAAGGATTTAAGTATTAGTCAAGATTTACCGAAATTTGTAAAAATACTTACGTATGAATCTTTATATATATATATATATAACAAGGGTTCTTTTAGAATTTTGATAGAAATTAACGAAAAATTCTAACGGAGGAAAATTAAAAAAATTTCAATAGGCTAATTGAGAATTTTTATTTTTTAATGATTATTTCAAAACGCTTGTAAGTTAGAGAGTAATTTTTGTGAAGTTTTCCTTGTATTGTACACATGACACTTCAGATATGGCTGATTGTTCTTGGTAACAAGATCCATTGAATCGAATTTTAATGTTTTTTTATTTTCTAAAAAAGAAACTATACGAAGAGATGAAACATCGGATCCACTCGGTGGTTGAAATAGGCAAGATTCCAAAAGAAGTGAGGGACAATCATAAAGGATTTTTGGAATGGAACTCTAAAGTGACGAAGCAGGACCATCAGTCAATTGTACAGGTAATTAATTCTTGTATTGTACGTCCACCAAACTTTCAAAATTTAATTTTAGTTTATCACATTTCTTAATCCATTAATTTTTTTTGTTTTTTGTTTTTAATTTCTTAGATTATCATTGATGGAAGGGACAAAACTTTGGTGGATACTGATGGAGGGAGATTGCCAACACTGGTATACTTGGCACGAGAAAAGAGACCCCAATGGCCTCACCACTTCAAAGCTGGAGCTGAGAATGCCCTGGTAACCTTAAGCTTCCTTACATGGATTTTTTAATTTCTCTTGATAAATTTAAAATGGGGAAACTTCATTTAACGTAATAGAATCTTCTCCCGTTCATTTGAACCGGAGAGTATTTAGTAATTGTAAAAATAAGGGCTTTTTTGTTTTTTTACATTTTTTTTTGAAATAAATGCCCTTATGTTTACAAGAATTGGATACTCTCCCATTTATTTGAACAGGAAAAAATCTACATTCTCATTTATCATTCTTGATTTTTTATTATTTTTGCAATTATATTTTTAAATTTTAAAAAGTGTTATTTTATGGTTAACATTTTTTAGAAGTTTGCAATGTCAATCATCTGGTCCAAATTGATGAGAGAAATTTCTAAAATACCCTAAGGACTTTATAAAATTACAAAAATACTTTGATTTAATAATTAAAAATTAAAAACATAAACAAAAAAGACAGATATTTTGAAGATTTAACGCTGAATTTAGACCGAAGGATTGACATTGCAAACTTCTAAAAGATGGTAATTCTAAATTGAATTTTTTAAAAGTTTAAAGACATAATTATAAAAGTATTAAAAAATTTAAGGGTGGTAAGTGAAGTTTTTCCATTTAAAATTACGAGAAATGGGTTTGTTCAGTTTAAGCAATATTGCATGATGGTATAACTGATTTTTTCAAAAAAAACTTGTTGTTTTTGGTTTTTTGCTAGTATTTGATCAAGACATTATATTAATTAATGCGCAGATAAGAGTGTCGTCAGAGATAAGCAATGGTCCTTTGATTCTCAACCTGGACTGTGACATGTATGCAAATGATGCAGATACAGTACGAGAAGCAGTATGTTTTTTCATGGATGAAAGGAAAGGCCATGAAATCTCTTTCGTGCAATTTCCACAAAATTTTGAGAATATCACCAAGAATGACATTTATGGATGTTCTTGTTCAGTAGTTAATAAGGTGGGTCGTAATTTTACGAACATTCTAGCTAGGAACTAATATATATGCCTTTGTCTTTCAATAATTGAAAAATGGAACGACCATAATTAATTAATTCTTGGTTATATATATATATATATGTAGTTTGAGCTTGCGGGTCTGGGAGGATATGGTGCGGCTTTGTATTGTGGCACTGGATGTTTCCACAGAAGAGAAAGCCTGTGTGGAAAGGTGTACTCTAAGGAATATAGAGGAGAATTTGAAACAGAAGCCAAAAAGAACGCAGACAAAACTTCTAATGAATTGGAAGAAGCATCAAAAGTTCTTGCTAACTGTAGCTATGAAAAAGACACTCAGTGGGGGAAAAAGGTCTCTCTCTCCATATTTACAATCATAATTTGCGAGTTTGTTTAAAATTATACTTTTTACTTACGAAATTGCAATGACAAAACGCACCTTAAGTAAATAAGAGTGCAATGTACTCCTATTGAGCTCTTTTCTTGGTGGACACAGGTACCTCTGACACCAAACCACCTGTAAATCATTTGTCTCATTTTCTTCTACTTTTCTCTTTATGTTTTCGATATGAATTTCTTGGTGCATGTATATATGTATGGAACCTTTGATCTTGAAAATGTACTTGTGAATTATGCAGATGGGGTTGATATACGGGTGCCCAGTGGAAGACATTGTAACTGGCTTGGCTATCCAGTGCAGGGGTTGGAAATCAGTTTATTATAATCCAGATAGAAAGGGCTTCTTGGGTCTTGCTCCAACAACCTTAGATGTACTTCTTGTCCAATACAAGAGGTGGTGCGAAGGCATGTTTCAAATATTTTTCTCCAAGTATTGCCCCTTCATATATGGTCATGGGAAGATTAAATTGGGTGCCCAGATGGGATATTGTATCTATCTTTTGTGGGCTCCAATGTCCTTGCCAACACTCTACTATGTGATTGTTCCTCCACTCTGCTTGCTCCGTGGCATTTCTTTATTCCCTGAGGTTTCAATCTTTGCCTTTTTTTTTGCTCTTATGTTTTGATGCATATATACTAGATGTCATAATAATAGCAAGAATTAATTCCTGCATATTATGCACATAGTTTAGAGACATATTTCTATATATGCATGCATCTCCAAGCCCCTCAGATTAATTTATTAAACACAAATTTTCACATTGATCAGTTTAATTATAGAGTTTGTCCAAAACTCAAACTTGTGAACAACTACCTGGTTAACAACTGGTCGACAGAGTGAAAGTGATGTAGCACGACCCATGACAAGACTTGGGGGAAGTATGACTTGGCCGCAACATCGTCTGGATGCACGTTGCAACCGAATGCTACTGACTGAGCCACAGCTCTGACCCTCAGTCGTAGCCTCGTCCAGACGGTGTTGTGGCCTAGTGCCACTGAAAGACCTCTCGAGAGGTTCGGTTGCTTTTTTCACGTGTTTGGACAATGTTGCAGTCGAGTCACACTAGGAGACTTCCTGAAGGCTCAATCATAGCCCTGTCCAGCCGAGCTTCCTTTGATGCTCATTGCTCACAAGTACGCTCATCACCGAAAAGGAAAGAAAAATATTGCTGAAACAAAGCTGTCGACGCCAAAATTCTCTTTTCTAAATAGATCTTTTGCATTTCTAGTTTCCATTATTAGTTTATTTTTACCTTTGGTAGTTTCTTTCCTATTTTAAGTGATCAGCTAGTTTCCTTTTTTTTTGATTTCTACCAATGCAATATTTATTTTAGTCTGTTATTTTCAGGTTACGAGCCTATGGTTCCTGCCTTTTGCATATGTTTTTCTAGCCAGGAATATTTGCAGTATAGTTGAGGCCCTGAGCTGTGGTGATTCACTTGAAGCTTGGTGGAACTCACAGAGAATTTGGGTGATCCGAAGGACTACTTCATACTTTTTCGCTTTCATTGATACCATTAGCAGGCAACTAGGGCTGTCCGAAACAACATTTGTCATCACAGATAAGGTGGTCACAGAGGATGTCTCAAAGAGGTACGAGCAAGAGGTCATAGAATTTGGAAGCTCATCTATCATGCCTACCATTGTAGCTACTCTGGCAATGCTAAACCTCTTCACTTTATTTGGGGGAATCAGAAAGATTGTCATGGATTTGGATGATCAGTTCAAGGCTTTAGATCAATTGATCCTGCAGCTTATTCTTTGCGTGCTTCTAGTCATGGCCAACATACCTGTGTACCAAGCACTCTTCATCCGCAGTGATAAGGGCCGTTTGCCATCCTCTGTTATGTTCAAGTCTATCGTTTTAGCTTCACTCGCTTGTTCGATGCCTTTCATCTTTACTTTATAAATTTTCTTACAAATTTATGTAAAAATTGTAGTACTCCTTGCAACACTAATGTTATATGCCTCTTTGTTTTCTCTCACTAGTTATATATGATTGAGGATCAATAATTAATTAATACTCCTTTGTTTTTCCTTAACAAAATAAAGATATTTTCGGTTAATACAGTTGACTGCACACCAGTAGTCCAATCAAGGAGACGTGAAGAGATAGAAAACAGGCAAAGGTGACTTGTTGGAGGTACCAGCAATGAACACTCTTAGACGTGGTCATTGTGATGCAGGTAATGGTAAAAAAATATTCCCTTTCATAGATAGTTGTTAGAGTAGTCTTATTGTTTGTCGTAATAGTTATATGGTGAGAACACAAGTTTTTCATAATGCACTCAATGAGCTAGGGGGCTGCCGGTCAATGACCTCATAGGAGAGATGGCCAACCCGATAACACTAGTCCTCAAACACAATTCAGCTCGAGGGATAAATGGGCCTCATTAGGCCCGAGGGCCGAATGAACTTAACGTGGACCAAGGCCCAAGTGGGCTATTGGTAAATGGTATCACTAGGAGTGTTCAAGCGGGGCGGTTATTAACCGCTTATAACCGGATAACCGGACAAACCGAAAAACCGGGAAACCGAAAATAAACGCAACCGAATAACCGGTTAGGCCGGTTACGGTTGCGGTTATTAATTTTAGAAAAATCGGTTATTAACCAGATAACCGGATAACTGGTTTATATATATATATATATATATATAAAAGCTCCGGGAGCATGCTCCCTGCTCAAGCAGGGAGCTCCCTGCTCAAGCTCCCTGCAGCAGGGGCAGGGAGTCCCCTACTGCAGAAAAAAAAAGAAAAAAAAAAGGAAAGAAAAGAAGAATATAAATTTGTCCCACATTAAATATTAACAATTTTTTTTTTCACTCTTTTATTTGAAAAATAAATTTTTGATGAAAAGTGATTAAAAATAATTTTTTTTATAATCTATAACATAAAAATCGGTTACCGGTATTAGCAACGGTTGCGGTTGCAAAAAATTAAATAACTGGGTACCCCAGTTGCGGTTGCGGTTATTATCCAATAACTACAACCGCAACCGATTGTGCACCCCTAGGTATCACTATTTTATGTTTCCTTAATTAGGTTATAATGACTTCTTTGCCTTTTTCATATTGATTAATACATCGCGTTGATGTCACTTTCTGCCATCAACTCAGTTGGGTGGGCTATGTTTGAGTTAAGTAAACTGTTTTATTATTCACATAAAAAAAAGAAAAAGAAAAAAAAGAAGAGTAAACTATTTTATGGTTCAGTTGAGGTTTTTTTATTGGTATCCTGTTTGGAATTTTTCCCTCCTCTCTCACTCTAACCTGGTGTCGCGTCTTTCGGCCGAGACATTTTTGACTTGCCCAGCCGCGTTTCCAACACGTGAAACTTTGCTCTTTTTGAGCCACCTTTTTATAACAAAGTCATTCCCTACGTGTATTGAGATTTTGGTTTAAATGTTTTTTCTTAATTATTATTTATTTTATTGTTACTGAATTCATTTTTTATCTTATTTGTCTATGAACGAATGTATTTAAGCCTTTTTAATCACGTTAATTTTAGACATATATATTTAAACAATACCTAGACTATTTAAGTGAAATTGGTAATAAATCGAGGTTTAAATTTTGGACCTTAATTATAATACAATGTTAAATTATTACTCATCTAAAAAATTAAAGTCGATAAAAAATAATTGATTTAATCATTTTATTAATACTTTAACACTGCTCAATTATATGTCCAAGATCGAATAAAAAGTTTATTAAATGTGCCACAAATTCGAATTTATACTTACATGATGTTACTCCCATCACACATCATATGCTTTGGTGATTGACATGCGAGACTCGCGGAGCTTTATCACTATCCTTTAATCATTTTAGAATGACTTTTGAAGAGTCACTTCAAACACGTATTTATTATATTTATTTTATACCGGTTGACATGAAGTATTTTAAGTAGCTTCTCATGTCATTCACTAAAAAAAAACAAAAGAAAAACTATTAAAAAAGGAATAAGGTCTTCTCTATTTCAAGTTGGTGCATTTAGCGCTGTATATGAAATCAATGTTAACACATTTTTTAAGTATTTATTTCATTTAAAATTAAACAAATTATTGTCCACTAAAAATATGTCACATAAACCAACATAAAATAAGCAGAAATTAATCAGCCATAGACTGGACAAAAACATTTAACAATTAAAGAACTGTCTATGACTACAACTACCACTAACCCAAGAACAACTCCAGAAAAGGAGCAGATCTGCTCAGCAGACAAGATCTAAGGTTAGATCGGGATATGATTAGCCCGAAACGCACTCCTTTATTCCAGGCCGTGAGAGTTATTCTCCCACACCCAAATCTACACTCCTCGACCCTAAAGGGCAGAAGACACACACTCCTCAACCCTAAAGGGCAAGAGACACACACATCCTTGATCCAAGACCCAGGACGACAGACAAAATACAAGAAAATTAAAGAAAACAGAAAATAAATGCAAAAAAATAAATCCACAAAGCAGATCTACCAATTGAAGACGGAGCGGAGGGTGGTGCCGACGTGACAAGAGGAGGTGGAGACCGGCCACCACGTGGTGGAAGGGGAGTCGATAAAGTTGTTTGTGGAGAGATAAGTCTCCAAAGAGGAGGAATGGCCACCAAAAGAGCGGTTGTTGCCTACGAGAGGCAAGAAGAGAAGGGGAGAGGAGGAAGGGGGGAGGGGTGGAGGAGGGAGCGAAATCCCTCCTCCGCCCAAAACATCGGGAGCGTCTAAGTTTTCTGAGAGAGAGAGAAGAGGAGAGGGAGGCGGCTGAAGAAAAGAGAGGGTACTTAATTCTCATAATATTTTTTATACTTATGCAAATAGAATATGAAGTGAACCAGATATGAATGCTATAAGAGAGAGTTTTTTCCACTCCTTGATTCAAATAGAAAAAATAATGAGAAATTATTTGAAAATGCTTTCAAATACAAGGTGAAAGAGACATATTCAGCTAAACAATATATTCTAAAATTAGCGCCATATAGAGTTTTCAAAGCCTTCCAACTCTAAATGGAAAGCGTATGTAAGTAAATGTCACAAACAATGCTACCAAAATTTCAATCTATGAACAATTAGTTGGGATTGTTAATATCAAGAATAATAATATAAGAACATCCCTTCAAATTTCAATGATAAGAAAGTTGCACCAACTACTCACTAGAAGCCGATGCAGCTTCAGATTCACCAATCAGAGCATCAACAATAAACTAACCGTACGTTTGGTGGCGGCTTAAATGACATTCAAATCAAAATCACTAAGAACAGCAACTGCCACATCAAATGTCGTTATTAACAATGTCTTTATATATTAACAAACGTTTGAATGTCATTGTCATAATGTCGTTTAATTTGGTTGGCCACAAGATCATAGGTCGTCCACGTTTTATCCTTTATCCTATATGTAATTTTTTGTCATAGATCAAGCAACGATCCTAGTTGGTTGGATTTTTATTATTATATTTTATAAATTCTCACACTTCCAAGCAATTGGCTCTCTTTTATCATTTATTCTTAGGCCTTAGAATTCCCTTAAAAAAAACACTTGTCAAAATCATTAACAATAATTTAATTAAAACACAAAACACTTTTCAAATATAAACTAAAAAAATACACTTAATTTCAATCTATATATCACATCAAAACCAAATATCAAACAAACCCTAACTAAATAGTAAATACAACGTACGGCAGCTAACGATCGATCTGCTAAGTAAAGCTCTTTTTCCAGTGGACAAATTTGAAGTGGTCTGCTTGTTGGCTCATCGCGGTACATTTCTCGGCAACATCACCGGAGCCGTCGTCGAGTACAGAGTCTTCCACAACGCGATATCTTTGGCCGTCGGATGTCAAAGCCCCACGAACATGTTCATGCTCTGAGTGTGATGTGGTGGTAATCTTGGGCTCTCCATGACCCTGATGCTGCTGCAGTGCAGGCTGCAGAACTCCTTCTTGGGTTGCCTTTGATTCTTTGTTGGCTGCCATCTTTGGTGTTGAGGGGTTAGAAATAAAACTTTGGGCACAACGAAATTTAAAGAAAACAGAAAATCTGTATGAGAATGACTTAATTTATGGACAGTAAGACGAATATGAATCTGTCTCTTAAACAAATATTTTGAATACTACTAAAAAACAAGAAATTGTGTAACAGCTAAAAAAGAAGAAGTATCAGAAAAAAGGAATAATAAAACATATAAAGAACACTATTTTTTATTTAATCAACATAATAGTTAAAAACAGTTTTCAAAACAGTTTATAACAGTTTAATTATTACTGTTGGACAGTTAAAGACGGTTTAAAGTAAGACTGATGAAACAACAGTTTAAAAAACAGTTAAAATCTGAATTTGAAATAATAAAATAAAAAACTGTTATTAAACTGTATTTAAACATATCAAAAAAATACACATTTAAAGTGCTAAGTGCGTCTAAAGCGTCGATGCGAAGCGTGCGAGCGCGTCTAGAGAGTAACACTAATAGTATGTATCTACTCAAAATTCATTATAGTATAAGAAAAATACAATTTCTTATAAAGTACAAATAATTTTCATATCTTTTTAATGTAGGACAAAAAAAAAATAAAAACAAACAAAAAAATAATTAAAATATATTAAATTGGAGAAAACTTAAATTTCATCAANGGTGGAATAAATTTGAGTTGAGTTGAAAAAATTTGAATTGTTAACTTTTAAGAAGAATTGAGTTAAAAAAAAAATAAGTCAATTCCCCAAACAAGTCTTAAGGGCTTGCCGTAAACTTGATCATCTCTCCAATACGGATAGTTGAAAATTAGACCATTGGACTTTTTCTCATACAAAGAAATATTCATTTGCATCTTGTCCTTTTTTTATGGGTTTGGTAGCTGAGCTCCATCCAACTTAACTATCATTATTAGAAATTATTGAACATCTTATGGCTTAATCTTCTTTTTTTTTTTTTTTAATTCAATCTATTAAATTGATATATATCTTTAGAAATATATAATTTTTACATACACTTTTAATAGAATTAAGTTAATTAACAAAACATGTGAGAATTTTGTGCTCTAAATATATATATATATGATTTTAATAAAAATAAATAAAAGCCAAATTAAATAAAGACAACAAACGTACACCAATCTCTATATATATTTCCGTCTAAACAACACATAAGTTGTGGAGTGGAATTGAATATATATATATAGATGAAATAAGTACATACTAACAAGAACAAGAAAAATTACAAAAAACAAATACATAACATACCAACAAAAAAAAGAACACTGCCCTTAACAGCAATTCAAAGTACGTTATTTTCATAATTTTGAGGGAATTTTTGTGATTGAGCGAATAAGCTGTAAGAATACTATAAGTAAAATTGTTTGTAACGGCTCATAGTGAAATGATGTGAGTACAGCTTAAAACACTCATATTAATCTTAATTTATATCCGTTTTGTTAAATATCCATTTAATGGTATTAAAACGGATGATCTTTAATTTCAATCATGTTCCTACTTTATTCATCTTATTTAAAGTTTTTAGTTTTGTGCTAAGTTCAATAATGGAGAAAAAATATGAGTACAAAATTGATAGCAAAATTCAAATAGTTTCAATGCCAATTTTTAGGATGAAATATAATTTATGGTAAAAATATATTATTTAATAAATTGCTATACGATTAAGATAAATTAACTATTAATTTTTCCTTTACGAGCATTTACTAGCCTTGCACGTGGAGCTTTATAAATAACCATTTCGGGATTAAGGGGTGTAATCAATAGATCAGACAGACATTTTACAAAAAAAAAAAAAATAGATCAGACAGATATCATGCGCGCCAACCATGATTGTGCGATCTTAAATCTACTGCTGAAGTGTGAAGACACCATCTTTGACCAAAGATATCAAATTCTGGAAAAAGTCTCTACCAAGGCAAAACGACAAGATTCCTTAAAGTACTATAAATGCATGCCACCGCAATACATAAAAGCACTGAAGAGAGACAGAGGGAGAGATAGAGATGAGAAGTAATGGGTATTTTCCATTGTTTGAGACGAGTAAATCTAAAGGCAGAGTCATATACAGGCTCTTTGCAGTCTCTGTGTTTGTGGGCATATGTTTGATTTGGGTTTACAGAGTAAATCATATACCAAGAAACGGTGAAGATGGCAGATGGGCTTGGATTGGATTGCTTGGAGCTGAACTCTGGTTCGGTTTTTACTGGTTTCTCACTCAATCCCACCGCTGGACCCGTGTCTACAGACAAACCTTCAAGACAGACTCTCTCAGAGGTTCCTGTCCCTTCTCTCCATCTTTTGATGTAACAGTAAAAATTAGAACTTGGAAAAATCATTGACTTCTGCATGTCATGAGATTATTAATGTTTTTTTTTTTTTTGATTTATGAATGTTGTGCAAAATAGATATGGAAAAGATATGCCGGGGGTAGACATATTCGTGTGCACGGCGGATCCTGTGCTGGAGCCACCATTGATGGTGATCAACACAGTTTTATCGGTAATGGCGTATGATTATCCATCGGAGAAACTGAGTGTTTATCTTTCAGATGATGGTGGGTCAGATATCACCTACTATGCTCTGTTAGAAGCCTCTCTGTTTGCCAAGCATTGGCTGCCGTACTGCAAGAAATTCAAAGTCGAGCCAAGGTCAGCAGCTGCTTATTTTATGTCAAGGGATGCCCCACGAGATGCTAATCATGCTAAAGAATTGGTGATCATCAAGGTAAAAAAATTATATAGGTAGAAGATAATATATATATATATATACATATCCAAAAGAAAAATGGTTCATGTTTTAAAATGAAGGGCGTCCAACAAAGTGATGCATGTAAAACAAAGCCGATGTTGCGAAGTCAAGCTCAAAAAGTCTTGGATGAAATTTATATATATATATCCAAAAGAAAAATGGTTCATGTTTTAAAATGAAGGGCGTCCGACAAAGTGATGCATGTAAAACAAAGCCAATGTTGCGAAGTCAAGCTCAAAAAGTCTTGGATGAAATTTACAATATAAAAGACTCTTAGTTATAGGAGAATTGTGGTAGGTAAAGGTAAAAATAAGTATGGTAATCAAATCAATTGCCATATCTTATATTTTAACACATGATTTTTCTGTCAAGATTGATTCTTTGACATATTGTTCATTGTAATGGCTGCCTAATCTCTAGTGCTCTTGTAGAAATTATATGAAGAAATGGAGAACCGAATAAAAAATGCAGCAAAGATAGGTCGAATCGCTGAAGAAGTTCGCTTAAAACAC
This sequence comes from Betula pendula, assembly GCA_900184695.1. Classification (NCBI taxonomy): domain Eukaryota; kingdom Viridiplantae; phylum Streptophyta; class Magnoliopsida; order Fagales; family Betulaceae; genus Betula; species Betula pendula. The sequence goes on along the minus strand of FXXK01001783.1, from coordinate 158,892 downwards.
AAACAATTCTCTCAGTGGGATTCATATTCTTCTCGACGTGACCATGACACAATTCTTCAGGTACCTTACTGCATCACATTCTGTTTTCTAGCTTTGCTAAATCCAAACCATCTGTTATTCTTTAGAGTATGCCAGTGAAGTAGAACTATAAACAAGAAATTTTAAGCAAACCATTTTTGTTTTGAGTGTTTTAAAATTGATTTTTTTTTTTGCAGATATTAATTGATGGGAGAGACCCCAATGCCACAGATAGAGATGGGTTTGTGTTGCCAACTCTTGTATATTTGGCTCGGGAGAAGAGACCCCAGCATCACCACAACTTCAAAGCTGGAGCTATGAATGCATTGGTAATGTACATTCTTGCAAACAAAATGACACATATTTTTCTCTCAAAGCCTATAGATGCAGTAAATAGCTCACCATTTAATGCTTCAATGTGCAGATAAGAGTGTCATCAAAGATTAGCAACGGGCCAATCATTCTTAATGTGGACTGTGATATGTACTCAAACAATTCACATTCTGTGAGAGATGCACTTTGCTTTTTCATGGATGAAGAGAAGGGCCATGAGATTGCTTTCGTACAGTTTCCACAGAATTATGAGAACGTTACAAAGAATGAAATATACAGTAGTTCAATGAGAGTAACTTGTGAGGTGAGAAAAAATACTTATTGAAGCAAAAAATTATTTAGGCAGTATGTGTTTATCCGATTGATAGAATTTGATATTATATTGATCAAGTTTGCTAATGGTTGGTGATGAAGGTGGAATTCCATGGTTTGGATGGTTATGGAGGCCCTCTATATATTGGTACTGGATGCTTTCACAGAAGAGACACTCTATGTGGGAGGAAGTTCAGTAAGGGATATAAGAGTGATTGGAGCACTAGCGCAAATGATAGAAAGAGTGAAGAAAGTGTACATGGATTAGAACAAAAAGTAAAGGGTCTTGCAAGCTGTACCTTTGACAAAAACACTGAATGGGGAAAAGAGGTCTCTCTCTCTCACTCTCTCTCTCTCTTACTCACACACGTTCTTATATAAGACATGTTGCACAAGATTACGAGTCCAATTGAGTTTGCGACTTCATAACTTCATAACGTGATTTTTTAAAATTCAGTTAATTTTGTTTGATAAATTTGTTGTTTGTCTTTAAAATCTCAATTTAATTTTTAAAATTGTGCGTTTTTAAAAACTCACCATTTATTTACGATTTAAAAATGCAGATTTTTCTACATTTTTGAATTACAATTTTTTAACAATGCACTCTCCTAAACGATACATATTTTGTAATTTTGTTTAAAATCGCACTTTTGATACGTGAAATCGTAGTGCCAAATGCACTCAAGAGATGGAAATCAGCTCGATTGTATCTTTCTATCCAAGCTTGAACTCTCTCTTATCAAATGCATTTCAAGCGTGCACTACATATCTTTTTTGAGTCTTGTTTCGTTCGATCTATCTCATGTAATCTTGTGTGAGGCATCATTCGTAACATTCTTAAGTGGGCTTCGTTTACTGATGTTTGATTGCAGACGGGTTTGATATATGGGTGTCCGGTTGAAGATGTCATAACGGGTTTATCAATCCAATGCCGGGGATGGAAATCAGTCTACTTCAATCCATCAAGGAAAGCTTTCTTAGGTGTAACAACGACAACACTCCCTGAGACACTTGTGCAGCACAAGAGATGGTCCGAAGGTGATCTGCAGATTTTGTTATCCAAGTACAGTCCTGCATGGTTTGCACATGGAAAGATTAGCTTAGGCCTTCGACTGGGATATTGTGCCTATTGCCTTTGGGCTCCTAATTCTTTGGCTGTACTATACTACTCTGTTATCCCTTCACTTTATCTCCTCAAAGGCATTTCCCTGTTTCCACAGGTACGATTCCTTGCATCATATGGACTTGTGGATGCAATAAATAGTGGATGCAATATATATATATATATTGTTAGGAAGATTCACATCTTGAGGAGTTTTTCAGTGAGATTATAATATAACATGTTACGACACCACTCAACTCAAAAATTTACACCTACGAATTATTTTTTCTCTCACACTTGTATATTCAACAATCTTTCCCTCACGTTTGAATCCACCACATTGCTACACTCCCTCAAATGAAAGCCTTTTCTTTTATCAATCTTATGCACCGTTTTCGGGATTACTTGTAGGCTATGTGGTTTTCCCGCGCTACACCCCTTTGTCCCTACACAAGGGATCCTAGTTTGTGCTTGCGCTACTCCACCATACCACACACCACTATTGACTCTGATATTACTTGTTTGAAAGATTGACACATTGAGAAGTTTTTTAGTAAGAACATAATATAGCATGTTGAAACATTACTCAACTCAAAAGTTTAAGCCAATAGATTTGGGTCCAACTATATTATATTAACCACTCACACTTGTGAAATCTTTCCAGTATAGGACTCAATTTTTTTACACTCACACTTGTATACTCAATATAGGTGTGTATCTTAAGAGTGTGTGATCATAGCTCTTACTTGTTAAAGAAATGTATGTGATTAAGTTTTGTTTTTTTCTATTCAGATCTCGAGCCCATGGTTCTTACCATTTGCATATGTGATAATTGTTAAGCACATTTATGGCTTCACCGAGTTCCTAACTTCCTATGGTCTGGTGGCACGATTCTGGGCTGGTGGAATGACCAGAGGATTTGGCTCTACAAGAGAACAAGTTCCTATCTGTTTGCTGTGATCGATACCATCTTGAAGTTACTGGGTTTTAGTGATTCAGCATTCATAATCTCAGGCAAGGTTTCTGACCAAGATGTGTCCCAAAGATATGAGAAAGAGATAATGGAGTTTGGAATCTCCTCCCCAATGTTAACCATATTATCAACACTTGCATTGCTCAACTTATTTTGCCTTGTTGGGGTGGTGAAAGAAGCATTCTTGGGTGAGGGTATCATGAGAGTTTATGAGACAGTGACTCTGCAATCTGTTCTGTGTGGGCTTCTGGTTCTCATCAACTTGCCTTTATATGAGGCCCTTTTCCTGAGGAAGGACAAGGGCAAGATACCAAGCTCCCTAGCAGTCAAATCAATTGCATTTGCCCTATTTGCTTGTATCAGTTTTACATTATTGTACTAATCTTGTCAGTGTCTGTTGGTTATTAAACTTCATTCAGTAAACTTCATTTTAAATTTATTCTAGATTCATGAAGTTAAAGGTCTTGTATGTATTTAAAAGTCAATTTGAAAAATAAATATGTTAAATATAGAGAATAATTGTTTTAGGAGTTATATAGGATTCTTTTTTTTTCTTCTTTTTTTTTTTCATTTTCATGTATGTGAGTTATTTGGGATTTATTTGTCTTGTGGGAGTTACATATGATGTAAATGATTAATTTGAAATAAATACCTATGTACTCTAGTAAGTGTTCTCAAGTGAGTGGAATACATATTATTTTGATTTGTTTATCCTCTTCTTCACTTATCTTCCTTAGAATATTTAAGTGTGAATCTCAATTTATACCCATCATATCTCATCTTTCCACCAATTAAAATGTAAATGACTTGGCATGTCAAAAATTCACGAGACATGAAAATGTTTGATTACAAATCTGTTCATGTGGTTGCACCAATTTGCAATAAATTTTTTTAAAGTATAAAAAATGGTTTAAAACTCCTCACGATAAGCATAAATGACAAATAATTTTTTGCTAAAATATAAAATTATAATATATAGAAAAAAGAAAAGAAAAAAGAAATAGATTTTTTGGGGTGGTTGGATCACCATAGGGGTGATTCGACCACTCTCTATGATAGAATTTGGGGGTAACGAACTATCCCATAAAATTTTGCCTTATATATATATATATATAATATATATATATATATATATATATATATATATAATATTATATATATATATATATATATATATATATATATATATATATATATATATATATTTCTTTTAAATTTTTAATATTTTTTCTTATCAAATTGGATACATATCATTTATTATTAGTGCTATTATGACATATCGACCGTTTTTGTCAAAATTTCAAACGAAAATTCGGAATGATGTCTACAATATGGAGTTTTAACTATATGACTGGTTTGTATTTTTTTTTTTTTTCATATTTTCTTAAGAGCCATCAACTTGATAGTATTTTATTAATAATTTTTTTGGTAAGCCGTGACATGATATTTGTTGGATTTTTTTAGGTATGGTGAAACATCTTTGTATTAAAAATAAATAAAATATTAAAATGTAAATTTATAAACTTAAAATTTTGAATTAAAGTGAGAATTTTTTTTTTTTTTGATAAAATTTTCTTTCAAATTGAGTTAGATAAATTTTTTTAAAACCAATTTATTAAACTTATATGTATTCAAAATGAATGTGAGTTTCACTTGTATTTTTACATATATTTTTAACCGAATATATGAAATTAAATGCATTATAAACACATGTCATTAATAAACTGAATTAAAAAGAATTCTTCCGAGTGAATTTAATCTAATTTGTGGTTTGGTTGGATATCTCACTTAATCCCGATCTTTATAGATAATATATTTTTGTCTTTCCATCCTTGACCCATTCTACACCCTAACAATGTGACCCACAGGATCAGACAATACGTGTCTGATCAGGTGGCTACAAAAAACGTCCCTTTGCACGCGAGCGACAGAGAATCACAGCCCTTTCAACGAGAACCTAAACCTCAGACCATCTCAAACTGTTCGATCTCTTAGAAGTACAAAACAAATCTCAAAGCGCTTATCAGATCAGAGAAAATTTTCCTTTTTGAGCTTAATCAGATAGTGCAAATTCAAAGGTAAATATTTGACCTTTTATAATTTATTTTTGCAGCTCAATTTGACCAAATTTTGTATTTTTTGTTGGATTCCGTGATGCTCTGTTTGGTTGCTGAGAAAGCAAGAGAAAAGAAAAGAAAAGGAAAGAAAAGTTCAAGTCAATTTTTGAATATAAATGTTATCTTCCAGTTGAATCCTTGTTATCCTTGCTTATCTCATGATCTGTGATGGCTTTGAATTTGACTTGTGGATGAGGATCAGCTGCAGCTGTATTGTTATTTCCAATATATTGGATGTTCGTAATTCCATAATAATGGTTTTTTCCTGGGTGGGTTGAAGTTTAAAGATTTTATCGGGATTTCTCTTACTTTCCTTTGTTTTCTTTGCGACCAAACAGTACATGATTTGAAATCTTGTAGTTTTTCCTAGGATTGTATGAAGAAAAATCGATCTATTTGTTCAATTTTGTGATTGGAATTATATAATTCCGCATTGCTAATTGTGGGTCATTCTGGTTACGTTCTTATATAATATAGTATCTGGAAATGTTTTCTGGGAAAATTTGTTCTTTCTTTTCTCTGTTCGTCTTGGTTGAAAATGGTTTCTGGAAAATTTTCAAGAGAAGGACAAAAGAAGTTCCTTTAAGACTTCCTTTATGCCAATAGATGGTTTATTGTAAACCTTGGAGAAAATTATGTGATGATATGTTTTCGTTCTTAAGTTTGCTTGAAGTTAATTTTCACTACTCTTCATTTGATGCATTGGATAATATGTTTTCGTTCTCCTTCTAGCTAGCTAGGTGATTTCTATTGAATACTTGTTGTGTATTTGGGTCAGCCTTACGCTTTTAATGATATTTTGATTGTGAAAACTTTTGCGCTTTAGTTCATTATGGGATTTCATGAACTCTGTCCCCCCTGGGCCATAGTTTAATCCTTCGTTATGACTAAGAAATATCACTTTGTAATCTACAGATGACAACTGGGTTACCAAAATTTGCTGTTATTGTGTTGCTGGCTCTTTTGTCGACCCTGCAAGTAGTGTGTGGGATTAGGTTTGTGATTGACAGGGAAGACTGCTACTCTCACGACGTCAAATATGAAGGGGATACGGTCCATATATCTTTTGTTGTAATTAAGGTTGAGGGAGCTTGGCATTATGCTCAAGATGGCATAGATCTTGTGGTAAGCTCCGTGTTTCTTTGCTTGAATTGTTGGTTTTGTTAAGTCCTTGATTTTTTTTTGTTTTTTTGTAAATCTAGTTATGCCATATCGTTTCCTCTTGTGCACAAATTTTCTTTCCTCTTGATCACTTGGTACTGGAAACCATTCATTTTCATGTTGTTGTGAATTTGTAATCATTATGGTGAGATGTTTGCCAAAATGGATGTTAGCCGGACTATGCTTTCTAGTTATTAAGCTGATAAGTCTAATTGTTTTATACCCTGTTACTTCTTATTATTGCTGTGAAAACTACCATTGATACTATAACATTGTCGAAATCTTCAGGTGAAAGGACCTCTTGGCGATCAGATTCATGATTTTCGTGACAAGACAAGTGAGAAGTTTGAGTTTGTGGCTCAGCATAAGGGACTCCACCGATTTTGCTTCACTAACAAGTCTCCCTATCATGAAACAATTGACTTTGATATACATGTTAGCCATTTTACATACTACGATCCGCATGCAAAAGATGGTGAACCATTCTTCAATATTCTCGGTCCTTTTTGTTTTGTTTTTTCAAGCCCTTTGAATTATGAATTTGGACTCACTGGCTTTGTGCATAAATGCAGAGCATTTTAACCCCTTGTTAGAACAGATATCAAAGTTGGAGGAAGCTCTTTACAATATTCAGTTTGAACAGCATTGGCTAGAGGCACAGACTGAACGACAGGCAATAGGTATAAGTTGAAACTCTGAATTCCTTTGAATAGAATGGTTTGATGCTTGTATCATTTTTTTCCTCATTCATTCCCTTTGGACTTCAGAAATCACCTTTTCCTTTAAACTTTTGGACGCTAAGAACCCTTGGCTCCAAACCAATTAAGGAATATGTGCCAGATCTGTTCTTCCAATTGATTAAACCTTTTGAAACTTTAGCCTCTCGGAGCAAAACGAACCCCCTTTTTGACTTTCTTCTGCCTTCCATCCAACAGATAGTTGACTGCTACAGTAGGATTTCTCTGATTAGTCCAGTTACTTGATTATCATATCTGCCATGCCCTTCACAATATTAAGGAATCTCTTAGTTCCCTACTAACCGGAGGTCTTCAAGCTTGATTCTTTCATGAGATTGCATCATACTGTACGTGCCACATAAGGAAACCTTCTTAGTTTTGAGTAAAAAAATTGCTGACTTGAATAGATTATTATATTAATCGATTTGGTTAAGCGTTTGTACACACCACCCATACGCACACACGGTCTCATGTGCACACATTGTTGGCATGAACATGGAATTGCCCTCTCTCTCTCTCTCTCCTTCTCTCTCTCTGTGCAAGCATTTGCAGGCTAGATAGACTTATAAGTGAATTAGTTTGTCATTCATTTCATAACCTAACCTTGCCGTTTCAATGGGAAATGCAGTAAATGATGGAATGAGCAAGAGGGCTGTTCACAAGGCCTTTTTCGAATCAGCAGCACTCATTGGTGCTAGCGTTCTCCAAGTTTACCTTCTGCGCCGGCTGTTTGAGCGGAAGCTTGGGACATCCAGAGTTTAGAAGTGGAATTGCCATAGGATATTTATCACTTTGTAGTATTATGAAGCCAGACTCTTCCTTCAGGCTTTTGTTTGCCTTTTTGTGATTACTCCAGGACAAAACAACATGCATAGAGACCGCTTTGTTAACTCTTTGGCAGCCTTGCCTTGGAGTGATAGTGTCCTGGAGGCACAAATACATGTATTTCAGCTCAACTGTGGACGTAAATTAGATTAGCTGCCATTTTGACCAATCTATGCACCAAAGGCCACACTTAGCCACCGGCTACAGCCATATATCATTGGTTACTTTATACCAGTTCATTTTTGCAATAATGACGCATGGAAATAACAAGGCGGTAGAAAAATGTTTCATTTTTTAGTATATAGAACAATCTGTATTTGAAGAAGTTGAATGGGTACAAATAAGAACTCTTGGAGCATACATGTTTTTCCAGAGCGTTAAGCTTGTAGCATCTCCAAAGCTCATTAGGCAGCATTGCTGGCTTTGATAGGGCAGCCTCGCACAGGGATCTCAACCTCTAGATAATTTTTGTTTACATATCGAATTTTGATCGTGTTGAGATATGAGTATAAAATTATATAGATTAATTTTAATTCAATTCATTCAATTAAACAAGTCAAATTCTTTAAACTTAACTTATTAATTTTGTGTTAGATTTGTGGATTATGTAAAAAATAATTAGCTACATAGTATAGTACAGTTGAACCTAAAAAACAAATGACTATGTAGGCTAATCTGAGCTGCCCATTTTTGGGCCTAAAACTTCATTAAAACCTAGAGACTACACCCTTTGTATCGACTAAAGAGACCTTAAGTAGAAGCCCCTCTTCCTCCACAAGGAAAAGATTAGGGCCCCGTTTGTTAAAGTCATTCCACCCCAGTAACATATTCTCGAAATGGGTGCACTATCTTAGCCGCATGGAACTGTACTTCTCGGCCAGAATTTTAAAGTCTTAACATATTTCTTCCAATAATGCCCATGAAGGCCAAAAATAAGGGTATTCGGTTTTGTTTTCAAAATGTGATGATCGAGGGGCATTATTGGAAGAAGAATATGTGCACAGCATTTCAAAGTCTGCTGAGAAGTACAGTTCACGTGATGAAGACAATGCACAACTTGCAAGAATAAGTTATGGGGTACCAAAGGGTTTAACAAACGGTGCCTAGGCCAACCTACAATCAAATGATACGGACATAAAAAATTTCATGGGTCAAAGTAAAAAGTCATGCTAGATGCTTCTAGACAAAGTTGTGGCTTTGCTTTGTTTTGTGCTTGCTCCGGTAATCAAATCAAAGCCAAAGAAGATGGAAGTGATTTTTTTTTGCACCTTGAATTCTTTAAGAACTCAAAACTTAAATGAGCTAGACCTCCATCAAAATTTCTTGTCCATCTAAATTGACAAGGATCCTTCTCTCTATTTCACTTGAAGTAAATGAAAAGAATTATTTTATGGTCAGAATTTATGTTGTTGTATCTAACAGTATATATAATGTCACATTATTTTAATTTTTTAAATGGCATGCTAATATATTTATCAAGTATTCATAACATCATCTACACCATTACATACAATTACATTAAATCCTAAAATGAAATGATTTATCTCCATTCAAGTAAAATTAATAGGATCAAGAACGAAGAGCAGCCAATGGGTTGTCAATTGAGCATTTTCATATTTTTTATTTCGTGGCCACTCCTCGTGTGGGGCGTATGCAAACTCTTAATTGATTTGAAAAATTTGTAGCCTCTTCACCTCAAGAACAAAGCCACGAATTTAAATGTTAATTTAAGAGACTGTTTTGAAAAAAATTCATTCAACCCAATTTAGATAAAAACCATCTGCACCTAAAAGTAGCATAAAAGATACGTGCAACACTTCAGTTTATTTTTACTAGTGATGACGGGAATAAAATCACATATTTGAGAGAACTGAGTGCTTAATCCACACGACCACCACCGTCGTCAGTTTTAAGGAAAAAAAAAAAAATTGTGTAGCACACTTTGTGCTGCACTTTGTTACGCTAAGGTACCTTTTTCCTCTTCCACTATAAATTCTTATTAAAATGAAAGGAAAAGACAATTAAGGGGTTTGCAAACGATATCCATCTATTCCTGTATTGGAGTGATGACGTACTTCGACTTCATTTTTCTACTTTATTTCCCTTGACTTTTGCACCAAAAACCCCTGTTCATTGAATTATTTGCTCTCCCCACAAAATATATATATATATATATATCATAGAGAGCAAAATGCAAAATGTTTTAAACAGATTGAGAAGTCTATAGAAAAACTCAAGAACACATGGTCAAATCGCTTTATATATGGAAAGGGGCATATAATATCTCACATTTTTCTAACATTTTGAATTTGTGAATTTATGTTTTTTTAAACATTAGTGATGGTTATCTCTTGTGCACTAAAGTTGCACATCTTTGCGCTTTTTAATTAAAAGCATTATTTATTAAAAAAAAAATCATATCATAAACAAGGCCAATTTAATAATACAAATAACAAGAGAGAAGACATCACAAGAAAGCTCTACAGGCTACAGCACTAGCGTAATACAAGTCACATATGGGAAGAAACAGCTTGACTTCTAATAAATAAACCACAACATCAGTGCATATAGATACAATAAGTATTTTGTCTTCTTTACCTATTTCCTCACCACAAATCGTTTTACAGCACACACTAAATTCCAGCAGAGGCCACCATGGCTCTACAGCTCCCATCTTCTTTGGGGCAATATGGTGGAGCTAGTTACAGAAAAACATGCTCTCTTATGTTGAAGCGCTCACACAGTAAGGAACTTATCAGGATTGTGTAGGTGGGTCTTGAATGCAGCAAAACCATTTTTTCTGAAAATCAGTGAATCATCAACAGATCACACATTAGCTTACGAAAAGTGGGTGGCAAAAATGACAGTCCATCAATCTCACACATTTTTTTCAGTTCTAGAAATAAAGAAAGCAAATAGAGAGAGAGAGAGAGAGAGATGGAGGGAGAGGTCAGATAGCATCTTACAGACTGAGGCTTGCCAGGATCCACTCCAGGTTTAATTTGAGGATCACCCTTTCCAGGTGACTCTGGTTTGCCACCCGTCTTCTTTTCATCCCTAGCCTTGTTAAAAATCACAGTAAATCCCTCAGCTGAAGCAGGATCGTTGACATCCCAATCACCAAATTTTGGCAGTGGTCGACCCTTGTCCTGCTGGAGAAACAGAAACGTAAAAAGTTCCTATTAACGATTCTGATAACTGTGAAAGGAAGAGGACGGCCGCATAATAAAAAATAAGTAACCATGATCACAAACGTTATGCAAATTGTCATTGAGAAATATGTACCCCAAAAGGGAAGTACTATAATCCTCATTCTCCTTCCAATGATGAACTTCAAAAATGGAACATAGAATTAACCCTATCACAATTAGAAAGAGAAGCCACATAATTCAACCCAAGTAATTTCCCTGTTCTCTGATAGAACTGAACATAATTAGTAAAAATAATGAAAATATTTGGAGACTAAGGGGGGAAACTGATGATTTGGAGCATTCTCCATCCAACATGGAGGACTAAAACACAGTAAGATGCAAACAAGCATATATATGAAAGCAATAGAATGATATTGCTAATGGTGCAATGAAAATTCACTCGGAAAAGGAATTAAACCCTTAAGCAATCATACACGAAGTTTGAATATGTTCGTTAAGCGGCTGATTGCCACAATTGAAACAACCAGTTACCAAATGAAAAGCATGCTATAACAAAGTCAGGTGCTCATATTAGTCCTAAGTCACCAATGATAATTAAATATTGATCCCAACAAGTCTGGAATAGGCTTCTAATTGATAATTTCCCAAGAATGCAGCTAACTACTCAACACACTCATCCATAAGTAAAAGCAAATCATATGACAGATACCTTAATCAAGCAGTACTTTACCCCAAGATTCTAGACACTCAAGTACATAAAAGGACAGACCTTCATTCTGCTATATCCCTACTTTCATCCATGTTAATTGGTCACTCATAACACTCCAATACTTCCTCATAATCCTGCCATAAAGCTTTGGATACCTCATACAAGGCATTCTTACAGGTTCTCTCAATATTGTATTAGTATCTCGCCCGACTGACCAATCAAACAATGAACAGAATAGCTACAGCTTTATACACTTTGTAAGGTGTCCAACCGGGTACCACATTGCCTCATCCTAAACATCCACGCTCTTGATTAGGTAAACTCTAATAAGTTGGAATTTCATTTGATTCAATGCATTAATCGATCAGCACAATCCCACTATACACTTTGGGTTGATTTTGAGTAAAAGCTTACTTGAAATAACCTGGTTTGTTCAGCTCTGACACAAAGTGAAATCTTTAAACAATATACTATGTAATTTTCTTTTGACTTTAGTGCCATAGGACTGCTTGTACATCTATAGTTCTCAATACGCATGGCAATTGCTCGGGTGTACTAACTAAAAAAGAAAAAATAAGTGAAAGAAGTAGTAGCAAAGATACTACTTGGCACTGATGATGGGAGAAGAGTGGGTGAATGTTAGATAATTACATACATAATCCCATATACAAAGTGAAAAAAACAAAAAAAAAACAAAAAATACAACAATCATAGAAGAAAACCCCAAAAGTACTAGTCAGTCATTCCCAATCAGGTAAACATACATTAAAACAAAGCCCCCCCACGATGTTGCAGACATGTCTTAGATCAATACAAAGCTCCGCAAGATAGCAAAACAGATTCTCTAATTAAGTCGTTAACATACTCAATTTTTTTTCAGAGAAACATGAACTCGATTGCTTTTACAATATTTATTCAAACATTTTACATTTCACATAAAAACAGACAAACAGAAAGACCCAAAAGATCCTTCTTTTCCTAAAAACAATTTTTTTCCCTATAAAAACATTCTACACACCTTATATGCCCTCTTTGATTTTTGATTTTTTATGTTTTGTTTTGTTTTTTTTTTTTTTCATTTGTGTAATAAATCTCTAAAAGAAGATTCCATTTCCTCCAACAACAGGAAATTGAATACACAGTTAATCCAAATTCAAATACACAAATCATTGATTTATAATTCATGGACGACCTCCAAAGAAGCTAATATAATTGGTAAAAATTCAGAGAACATAAAGAATTAGAGCTCCAAATTTAACATAATTAATCAAATACGCCTTCGACCTTAAATTAAGAAAATGAAAAATACCCAAATGATCAAATCCATTACCAATCTCAACCAACCGAAACTGAAGCTCAAATCGATCAACAATCGAATCGAATCGAATCGAGCACAAAAAGCATCACAGGAAATAAAACAAAGAACTTTTAATACAAAAAAAGTTACTATTTTTAGAGAGAGCTTACGTACCGACATGAATTCTAGAGAGAGAGAGAGAAACTTTTCTGGGAATAGAAAAAGACTACAAAACTCTTAAGCAAGAAAAACCAGAGAGAGAGAGAGAGAGAGAGAGAGTCTTTTAGAGAGAAAGAGAGAGAGAGAGAGGGTGGTGATGAGGAGCCTTGTGAGTTGGGCCAGAAATGGGCCTCCATCACCATGTGAAACAGAGAAATATTTAGGGCCAACGGTTTGATTCAACGGCGTTATGTTTAACGGGGACATGGAAGGTGTGACGTCGCCGCTAGTCAGCGTCAGCCGTGACGTGGCGTAGCACAGAGAGAGAGAGATGGAATTAATAACGGAACGGAGTGGTGAGCTGGCAAACGGAGTGATGGGGGAAGCTGTTGGGTTGCACCGAGGCTGAGAGCACATTGATTTGCTGTCAATGCTTCAACAGTTTGGCTTTCCGATGTCTTAATCTTAAATTAATCAAATTATTTTTGTTAGAGACTCACATCCTCTACCAAAAGGAGGACCTATGGATCACGTGTAGGGGGGCTGAAATACTCGTGTAGATGTATAATTTTTCACAGTGGTTTTAGGCCGCCTTTCAGGAAGGAGTTCTGCTTGCAAAATGAGAAGAAGCCATTAGAGTGGCCTACTGGCGCTTGCAAGTGGGGCCTCTCCGATGATAAAGTCAGTTGGAGAAAAGAGGAAAGAGGAGAGGGGAGAGGGAGAGATGGTTGTCTATATGAGAGACAATACCTGAATGCTTATAACTATATCTCACACTCTAGGCCCTGGTATATCTTTTGGGTTGTGGGCTGGTGACATGGGCCTTAGGTAATTCCTAGGCCCTACAGGAGCCCCCTAATTTTCTTGGATGATTAATAAATCTATCCATGAGAATTTTATAATTGTGTGTGTCTGGGCTCGTAGATGGTCTTTGCTTGGAGTTTCTGTCTGGGCCCTACAACTCGTATTAACATGTAATTTGAGGGTGTTAAAAAAAATTTAGTTACTAACATGATTTCAATCATATGCTCACACATATCAGTAATTTGTAAAAAAAATTATAAATTTAAAATGACTCACTTTCAAAAAAGCTTAAGCCTTAGTTGAGTTAATTATTTGTTACGAGAGTCAATAACGAACAACATTTGACTTAACTAATATTAAAACCTCAAAATATTCAAAAACCTAATTCCTAAATATTTAAATCCAACCCAGTAATCAGTATCTTATTTTTTAAGGACTTGGTTTGAATCATGTTCTAGTTGAAACTAAATTCGTTGAAATTGAGACATCTGTCTTACAATAGAACACAAGAGATACATGTTCAAATCTCATCAGTCATCTCCTTGACACCATCCCCCTTTTGATTTTGTTGACATAACAAATTTTCATTTTCTAGAGTATTTTTATTTTGTTTTTTCTTCAAATATCTTAATTTTTCTTATGCTTATTCGCTTAAGAGTGGTTTGGCTCCTTGTTTTCTTATTTTAGCATGTTGTGGGATGTAAATGTTTGATAATATTGGTTTCGAAGAGTGGTAGGTATTGGGTTAGTTCTTGTGGTCGGCTTCAGCCCTCTTGCCATGGTGGGGGCAGTGTAAGGGATTTCAGGCCATGGAGGCTGAAGGTGGGCTCGGCTCATCTCATGTTCTCTTCAATCTCATTATCTCATTTCACAACTGTTAACGTAATATTTTTTAAGTGACTTTTTTTTTTTTGTTTTTATTAGTAATTAACAAGAAAAGAAATTACTTAAAATACGCTAAGTCAAACAGTAAGAAACTCTCGACTAAAATATGCCACCTGGAGGCTTGAATCATGGGGTTTTTAACCTAAGCCTTCACATCTTTCCAGACGACTAAAAAATGCCTCTGAATCTGATCTTGGTACTGCTGAAAACACTGTCCATGGAGAGATGTGATGAGATTTCGAAGCTTTACTAGAGTGGAGACCAAATTTGAAGATTCGTATCTGCTAAGAAGGTGCGGACAAAAGGGAATAATACAGCTCAACAATGTACCGCTTTCCAGGCTATGAAAGGAACAAATATTGGACTCGGGAGTTTAATTTTTATTTTTACTTTTAAAAAAATGTTCTTATGGAACGTAAAGATAAAAACTATTTTTGTGTTTTGGGTTACTCGTTAATATATTTGGCTGGAAAACAGTAAACAAAAGACAATAAAGACAAACAAACATGACCATGGTTTTTTGCATGTGGAAGCAAGGATGTGGTTATTATAAGGTCAAATAGTAGCAAGTCTGCAAATGAAAAAAATTGTTAGATTCTGTATGCCACGCAGCAGCAATGCCCCTGGACAAGTTTTATGACAGCAAAGTTTCTGCCTCCATTACAGGGTGCAGATCTCAATACATTGAGGGCCTGAGGTTCACTGCACAGGCCAGATTTAATAATAATAACAATAAATTTCAGACACCACCACTATTCTGGTTCCCTCATAGGCCAACTTCTTTTACCATCAGGTTGCTTCATCCACCTCTTTTGGACTGCTATCAGTACTGCAAGCAATCCTGGTCTTCCCAAAATCATGACCTGGGGAAAAAAAAATCATGACCCTGAAAAAATGTACATTGACAAAATATGTATTTTCAGTCTGAGAACAACTTACAGATTGGTTAGAGACATGCTATTTAGTACACTTGTGCCCTCCCATCCTCCCATTTTAAAAATTAACCATTAGATCTGTAAGACTCGTGCAAGACTCACGTGTGGGTCCTATACATCCAATAATTGATTTTCAAAATGAAAGGATAGGAGAATACAAGAAAACATTTCTCCAAAAACAATGGATTCCCCCAAGCAGCATGTGAAGAGATGTCTCCTTATTGCTTGACACCGGCTGCTGTGAGGCTCCATCTTCTAGTTCAGTTTTTGGCAGTATTGGTGAGAAACAAATCTAAACCAAGATACTCATGGATTAGCAAAATTTGAGATAAAAAAAGAGAAGCTTTAGATGAGAAAGCATGCACACATAACAGAAATGAAATCATACCCACATTGCTTCACATAACATCTGAAAAAAAAGGAAATTTTTTTTTTTTTAATATCCATTGAAGTGAGTTTAATGATATCCTGTCTGAATATCTTCAGCGGGTTTTAGTGGAACTGGCAATCAGAAAATTACCTCAATTGAAACCTAAAACTTCAGCTTTACATCGATGACTTTTTGATGAACAAAAGCGGCTTTTCATCCTTCATTCCACACAAAATGCTGGCTGTGTTTTGCACTTTCTTAGTGCGACAAATATCCTGTCAGAAGTTAATTGATCAGGAGCAAATGGATATTATCTGAGGTGGTGCTCAGAATTAGAAAGAAGTTAAAACCATGGAACAGCAAACAAGAGCATAGATTACTTTTTTATGGTATGTCAAGATGATTGATGGTTTGTCAATAACAAAACTCATGTTCTCCAAATCGAATTGTGCAATCAATTCAATAAATTAACAGAATATCAGGAAAAATGAAAAAGATTTAACGCATTAATGCAGTCCCCATCGACATTATATTACAGAAAAAAAAAATCTAGGATTAACCTTTAACATATTGTTCCTAATTCAAATTACCAACAAAAGAACAAACTTTATTTGTTGTTTTCTCTGATCTGTGACTAAAAATCACAAATACTAATTCATGTTGTAGCTCCATCACAAAAATTGCTCTGAAAGCAAAGAACCAGTAATTAAAACATCTCCTGATAATAATACTGTTATGGTAGGACACTAGAATTCTTACAGCCCATTTGCTCCATAGATTACAATTGAGGTGATGAGGCCAAAACTTCATTTTCCATTTTTTTCTCTACATCAGCCACGATATCCATATACTTATCAATGTGGGTCCTTAAAGCTTTAGATATAAAAGAAATTAAGGGACCACATGTGAAGCCCCAAAAGTTCGTCCCACATTAGGTGGGTGGATTGCCTATATTAAGTGTGCGGATTATAAATATGTTCATGAGTGCTAAGTCTCACATTAATTCCTTATTAGGCGAGATTGGGCTTTATAAGTGATTCTAGGGAGCTCCAATAGATGTGACTAACGCTTTCTCTAGGTCCTTATTCCATAAACATACACATATACTTTTATAAAAGCAATTCGACTTACACTGAACAGATTCAGCTCACAACATTGATCTTATGTTGATGGTATGAGTATTTAAATGCTTCAACAACCAACATCAACACATCAAAGAGTAAAAACATCTCTATCATCAAACCCAGGGTATTATAATTCCCATGATATTCAAGCATGAAGCACAGTGCATACAACCTAAAATAAACAAAAATGGATAATTAGTTAAATATGGAAACAGAACTGAAGGATACAACATATAGAATGTGAACCACAAGATAAGGGACTGAAGCAGTTTAAAAAAGTACCGGTATCATGAGTATTACAACTGCAATTGTAATGGAAGTCCAATGTCATCATGAGTATTACAACTGCAATTGTAATGGAAGTCCAATGTCAGCGTTATCTGCAAGACCTCTAGAAGAAAGGTTTATTTTTCATGTACCAACTCAGATTACACTGTTTTCCTACTTCTTTTTGGCTTCCTTCTGTTTTGCTTCAACGAACTTATTTTTTCCATGGCAATCATCAATCCCTCATTTAATTGTTGGGTACTTTGACCCCATTCCCAAGATATCCATCCCCTTTCCTGCAAATCCTTCAAAAGCATTTCACCCTGGACGAGATTATTTTCAGCTAAAATGGCATCAATAAGAACAGTATAGGTGGTGGTGTTGTGCCATAGACCTCTTTGTTTCATCTCTTCATAAAGTTCAAATGCACGCACAACATCACCATTAGCACATAGTCCTGAAATGAGAACATTATAGGCAGCAACATCAAGCTTCACACCACAATTTTCCATAATGCCCCTCAACTTTAGGGCCTCTGTAAGGTTAGCATCCTTGCAGAACACGTGCATCAAAGATGTAAAAGTCGCAGTAGTTGGAACGAGTTGCATCCGGAGCATGCAATTAAGAACCAGCATGGCTTCTTCAATTTTCCCACATCGTGCAAGCCCTCTAACCATAGCACTCTCAGCAACATCACGGGAACTGATACCTAGAGCTCCCATCTCGTCTTTAAGCTTGAATGCTCCTTGTATATCTCCCACTCTACACATACCATTAATTAGAGTGATATACTGCTTACACCTAGGGATGAAACCCTTTTCCAACATGTCATGCAAAAAACTATGGGATTCTCGGAAAGATAAAGTTCTAACCAGTCCATTAAAGATCGCATTTTGCGTATTTTGATCAGAAATAACTCCAGAAACATTCATAATATTAATCAGATCAAAGGCCTTCCCCATCTCACCAGTTTCACAACACTTGGTAATAAGCATGTTGAATGTAAACTGATCAGCTATAACACCTTCCATTGCCATTTTTTTCAACATTTTGATACCAACGTCCAACAAACCAGACTCACAAAGTCCAAGAATAAGAGAATGGCATGTTAATTTATCAGGCAGAAAACCTGTCCTGGTCATAGTTTTATACAATCTAGAGCATGTCAATAAAATCCGTTTCTTTGAATATCCATGCAAGAGAATATTATATGTAGACAAGTTAGGACTCAAACTTTTGCTCTTCATGGTAGAAAATACATCATTTGCCTGCACCAGTTTTCCCATCCTTGAGTATCCATCTAAAACTGCATTAAATGCAATAGTATCAGGGCTCAGACCTTTGTTCTCCATCTCTTCATAAAGATACAAGGCTGCCTTTGATTGTCCGGCCTTGAAAAGGCCATCAACTAAACAGGAATACAGTACCAGATTTGGAGATAGAGTTCCATTTTCCAACAATTTTTCCGACAAGAGGATAGCAGCAACCAATTTGCCTTTCCTGCAGAACCCAGAAAGAAGGATAGTGTACGTATGACTGTCAGGCAGCACACCATTTTGGATCATCTCATCAAGAAGGACCACTGCCTCCGGCAAATTCCCCAATTTACATGTCGCAGCAAGTATTGTATTGTAGAGAACAGTATCTACCAAAGAGGGAATGCAGTTGAGTTTATTCAAAAACATTTTTGCCTCCCCCAGATTTCCCCCCTTGCATAGCCCTTTCAGTAAACTCCCATATGTGAAAGGACTTGGGTGATGACCTAATGTAATCATTTCATCAAACAATGAAAATGCTTTTAACCCATCACCCAAATTTCCATAGCCATCTATAATACAATCAAAAGTTACAGAGTTAGGACCAAGGCCAACTCTACTCATGTGATGCATGAAATTTTCTGCTTCTACGAGTTCTCCAACTCCACATAAAGAAGTAACCAACACGTTACATGTGAAATGGTCCACTTCATGCCCGTTGCGAATCATAGCTGCATAGACTTTAAATGCCTCTGCAATATTCCCCATCTTGCAAGAACTATAAACTAATGTAGAGTATATGATATTGTTTGGTACAAGTCCAGCTTTATACATTTTACATATTATCTCTTTTGCACTTTTTATCTTCCCGACTCTGCAAAATCCGTTTATGAGCACCGAAAACGTGACAACATCAGGATTGACACAATCTGAGCACATCTTATAGAGCAACTGCACAGCTTCATCAAGCAACCCATTTTTGCATAGTCCATCAATCATTACTGTGTATGCAATACAACTAACCACCATCCCTTTCATCCTCATTCTCTCCAGCACGCTGCTCGCTAAGTCAAACTTGGCATGCTTGCACAGCCCATTTAAAAGAGTCCCATAACTAACATCATTAGGTCGCATTCCTCTCTCTTCCATCATATCCAAAAGTCTAAATGCTTCTTCAAAATTACCCATGCTACAGTGCCCATTGACCAAAGCATTGTAAGTAATACAGTTTGGTGAAAGATTAAGCAATGACATCTCATCCAAAAGCCGAGTAACAACTTCAATCTTTCCCTCCTTAACAAACCCATTGATCAGAGTATTATAGGTCACTTCATTAGGAAATAACATCTTTTTCCTCATCTTTTTTAGCAGTAAATAAGCTTTAGCACTCCTGTTGTTTCTACACAAATCATCAATTAACATATTATATGTGCATACATCTGCTTCTAGACCCTTAGATCCCATGTGATCAATCAGCTCAAATGCCGCTTTGTATCTTCCCTTCTTGCAATACCAATTCAGCAAAGTATTGTAAGTAACTATAGTTGGAACATAACCACTCTCTTCCATCTTTCTTAACAGATAACCGGCTTTCTTAAGCTTCCCTTCCACACATAAAGAATTTAGCAATATATTAAAAGTAGCCACATTAGGACAAACCTCCCTTCCAAGCATTTCCTTGAAAAAAGACCAAACTGACCCAGCTCCCCGATCTTTCACCATTGAAGCTAGAATCATATTACAGGTAAAAATTGACGGCCTAAATCCCCGGGAACCCATCAAATAGAAAGTTTCCACAGCATCTCCAACCATTCCTTCTCTAACATACACCCTAATTAGAAGGTCAAAAACTGCAGGACTTGAATTGCAAAGAGGGTATGTGTTCATAAAAACATCAAAGACAGAATTTGGGTCAATACCCATTTGTGATATGTGCCTCAAAATTGATTTTGCAGGGTCATACATTCTAGCTCTAACAAGTACATGGGTTGTGATGCAGAGTACATGGGTAAGATGGTTGAGTTCCAAACCAGGTTGCTTGATGACCCAGTTGAGGAATTTCATGGCCAGCCTCCCATGAACATGTCTAAGTGAAGCCAACCTATACTCCATATGGTTCAGTGACTCCCAACGGTCTATAGTAAGAATTGCGTATATGCTCTTCTCCATTTCTGAACCTGTTCTCCAAAACCAAAACTTTCAATGAGAAAACATATACATACAAACACAAAAGTATCACAGGCACGCATACGTGTAGAGAGAGAGAGAGAGAGAGAGAGAGAGAGGCATACAGGAGGTTTGGGTGTTCTGCTTCTGTAGAGCTTCATTTTGGCTGCGAGAAGTGTGCAAATTCTTTTCTCTGGTAAAACTAGAGAAACGCATGTGAGAAAAGCGTCTAAAGTTTGATATTTTGTGGAAAATTTGAGAGATTTTGGCTGATGAAGAACTCAAACACGAATACATCAGTGGCTCCTCTGTTCCTCAGCATTGCCATTTCAGTCTGGAATTATAGGAAGAAGTGAAAATAAAGTAGTCCAAAGAATTTCATTGATACCAGTTTTGGGCTTAGCCGGGATTAGAAATGGACCCAAAAAGGAAAGTGTAGATTGGGGATGTGCACTATTGTGTGCAGTATATGGACACTGGGCTCCTGATCCAAAGAGTCTATAAGCTTGGACCGACCCGCAAAAGTGGTCTGGCGGCCTTTGTAAAATTGTACATATCAAAAATGCTAAGTTTGCAAATAACGTGGCTTAACGGGATCGGTATCCCTATAGTACGCTGGTCGAATTTTACAGAAATTTAGGCGGTAGGAGGGGATGAAGAACCCACATATCTTGGGTAGGTCGGCCCCTCAGCCTAGGATGCTTAGAATAGAGGAACCCATAACCCTTTTTGTGGGCTGCTTGAATTTTAGTGAATCCGAGCACTTCAATTGTAAGAGATCTTCATTTGGCTTAATGTTGCAAAAAATAGAAGGTAAAGAAAAAAAATTGGCCTAATAATCGATGCAATCTTTTTTTTTTTTTCCTTTGGTTTGCCATCAATATGACAGGCGAGGCCACCCTTCAGTTCATTATCCATTAGTTTCATTTTATTTCATTAATATAATTGTTTAAAGAGTAATGTTATAATACATCAAACCTTTATTACACTTTTGTCCCACTATGATGCCATGGCAAGGTCTAGTAGCCAATAATTTTTTTTTTTTTTTAACAAAGGGTGATCCAATGGTTATTATACCCTTCTACGTAAGCATAGAAAAGGTTTTGTTTATATCATTTCTCTCATTTAAATATTGTATTCAACCTTCTTTAATTTCTTATAAAATTTACTTATTTTTTCATGGAAACGACATCCCGCATACCAAACAAACCATTAAGTATTGCACCAATCCCAGTCGGGTACGATATGGAAGGACATCAATGTGGCAATTTGATAAAAACGAGCCAGTTCAAAATCATTTGAGAACCAGCAGCAGTAGGTACTAGGTCCACTGTGCTACAAATCGTTTAACACAGCTTACATGTTTTAAAAACGAGAACAATACATGCCCAACAATCAATATACAACCAGTGGTAAAGTACAAAGGGTTTCATAGACGAAAAGAAAAAAGTTTTAAGAGATTTACAAACGCAAAGTGCTCTGAAGTGACATGTCTCCATAATAATCTTTAGATGAATTTAACCTGCTACAAGTTGAGAAAATTTAATTAACCATTCAAGTAAAGCAAAAGGAAAAGAAAATCTGTCTACAATTTACGTCATTAGATATACACACCCTGCTATGTGGTTACAGAAACTAATTTATAAGGCTCTATAAAGGATAAAGCTCCAAGGCTAAATAATCTAAGAACAAAACCTACTATGAACAATGAAATATATGTCCATCAACATTTTGTACACTTCCCTAGTACTCATTGGCATGGCAAGATTCCAAAGAATAACATTTTCTAGCCAATTCTTACTGAGCAGCCCACCATTCCGCAAAAGCATAATTATCATCTGTTGAATTGATAATAATAATAATTAAAAAAAAAAAAAAAAAGTGATTGCCAGCCTCGATGAAAGAAAATAATGCTTTCAAGAAAGTTCCTGGCCTTCCATCTCCAGAATTTTATTGTCCATCAGGGGCAGTCTACTTTACCTGCACCACAAAAGGAAATGGCAATAAGAGCAATGGTGTTATAATCAAAACCGTCAACATGCACAATACGGACCAAGGACATGCTGGAACAGGATCCTCTTTATTTAAAATAAAATGGAGAGATTCACAGCATTTAACAGTCTATATGTTGCCTATGTTGTCACATCATTTAAAATTTTTAAATGATGTGACACCACGTACACCAAGCAAGCACAGCCCGATATAAGTATAATCAGCATTTTGACCCACTTGGTTGTCAAACAGAAAGAGGGAAGGAAAGAAAACTTATAAACTGTCTTACTGGATTAGCTTTCTTCCCAGGCAATCTAATGCCTAACCCTTCCTCCTACTCATTGTTTTCTAGATCCAATCAAGCACAAAAATATATTAGAGTAAAATTTCTTGCACTGATATATTCTCTAGGATCTCAATGTCCAATACCAAACACACTAGGGATTCTGTAGAGAACTCGCCTTACTTGTTAAGCCAAAAAGATCAAATAAATAATATAGTAGCAGTACAAGCAGATGATGAATAAGAAATTTTAAAAGATGGAATAATGGAAAAGGATGTCTAACTGACATGTACATGGCAATTTTTAAGGTAGATTGCCGGCACTGCTGGGGCCACAATATCACGTTAAACTTGGGTCAACCAAAGCCAAACCCTTCATTGGCTTCATGGATAGCAAGCAGCAGGCGTTCTTGAAGCTGTTCCTTTGAGGTATACTCAGGAAGGTCAAGCTGATTAAAGCTGCAGCACGAGAGACGGAAAAGTGAACTAGTTAGTTTAAGCCCTAAAAGCAGACACTTTGATTCCAAGTACCCATCTGGCTACAAAAGATAAAGGGGTGTATCTATCTTTACACAGACCATGTATGAGCCGAGGGCAGTCGGTCAGGAGCTCCATATGCCTTGTGAATCTGAAACCTTTGAGGACCAGAGATACCTTGCAAAGCCTTGAAACCCTCCAATGGAACCTGAATTATCATAAATATGTAGTGGCTTAAAGTCAAACATACAATTCATAATTACTGCAACCAAACCAAAAACCCTACACCAGCTTTACAAAACTACTTGCTTCGGCTAACCAATGATGAGAATCAAATTTACAGCACTTAAAAGGCATACATCACATAAAGTATTTCAGATATAGGAGCATGATACATCATGTTCAGTAGTGAGACATTAGCTTCTCCTATTCCCTAAGCACATCTTCCACGCCAAAAGGATTACATTTCAGATGAGAATGCATTACCCAAACAAGATTAAAAAAAAAAAAAAGCTTAATTGAAATAATCAAACTTCTGCCCTTGCCATTTAAAGACAAATTCCTAGAACTGAACCCACACTGTCAAGAGTCAGGTTTCACGGGAAAGAAAGATTGACAGTTTTTTTTTATTATTATTATGTTGTGCATCGAACAACCATTTCATGTATAGTGCAATAAATACCTTCGATGTTCCAGTGACAAATTGCAGCAGTCTTGCCATATCTTCCTTGCTGAAAGCCGTAACAACCTCCCAAAACCATTGAATAACACTAGATGCTGCTGTATAGCCAGTATACTCGGCGTTGGTCTTCAAATCCTCCACTGCAAAAACAATGACACCAATCAGATACTTTTAAGCAAAGCATAAGAATACCACAAATATTCAATGACTGCATAGGAAAGCCAAACTTACAATCAATTTCAGGAAGTCCACTTATAAGTAGCTCAAGCTCTTTATCATTGAAAATAGAGATAAGTTCTCGTGGTACCAATTCATTGAAGCCTTCTAAAAAGGAATTAATTTGAGGACGGATGGCATTGGTCAAGATATGTCCGGCAACAAGGTCAACATACTCATGCTTTGTTTCTTCTGTAACCCTTATATTTCTTCCTCCAGGTTTAAGCTCATAATCAGTAACCTTTTCAAGAAAAAAAACAACAATAAAGAAAGATCTTACTTCAGACAACTTAATGTAATCTTTGAAAAATTACTCATGTCTTAAGAAGATTAGATTGAAAGTTCTGAAGATTTTACAAAAGCAAAGCAGCTTGAAGAGTAACCAAGTTTTATACAATTTATCATAACTTGTAATTTACATACCTCGTTTTTTCCATAAAGGATATGCTTTTCCTCATCCGCATCCATGCTAAATGTCAGGTCAGGAATTTCACTCACATCATTCTGAAAAGGGTCAGATATAGAAAATGAGACAAAAAGTGACATTACATGCAGAACAACAGCCATAGCAAAATGTCGGTAGAAGAACCACAATGGTCAAAAAAACATAAAAAGACAACGGATTGGGAGTATATGAACCCACTGACCTCCAACATCCACTTTAAATTCTTGTAGTAATCAGGATCAACAGCCTCTATATCATGGTAAGTCACCTTGGCATCAAGTATGTGCTTGTAGAATGATCGGGTAAAATAGACATCCAAAAGCTGCCCATCAAACAATGCCTTCGCAACCTGCACAAAAATTCAAAGAAAAATGTAAAAAACTTTTGGACTACAGTTGCAAAAACTATCTATGACAACAAAAAAATACAAAATATAAAACCAATATCAGAACTGGAGGTCCCAAAGAAATTACCACTCGGCCCACGAACTTGAAGTAGGAAAGATGTTCTGTCTGGTAGACAGAATTAGGGTTTGGCTGGAACGTTGCATTGTTTCCCACAGTAGTGAAAAGTAATGCCCCCTTGTCAAATATAACCCTTGACAGTAATTGATACCATTCTCTTGTCAGACCTCCAGCATCAATACCCTCTTCACCTTGAAATTGAACATTCAATCGTCCCTTTAGATCCAGAGTGGGACGCATCCGCAACTGATTGTATGAGTCCTCCAAAACGTAAGCCCTCCGCACACTTATCCGCAATGGGCCAGAGAGGTGCTGCTCATGCTGCTGCCTAATTCTTGAACGGAAATACGCTCGCTTATTGTCAAAATCGATCAGCCTTGGTGCCTTCAGCAGCATTGAAAGTGATTTTTCCAATAAACCTGGATTCTGTCTAATAAAAGCATTCAAAAGCCGTCGGTGCTTCTCAGCAAACCTAGTAAATGTGATGGCACCATCAAGCTTCTTCTGTGAATCCACACTGCACTTTGTGGTTAAAGAGGCTGAACTTCCAGAAGATTCATTGACTTCTCTTGCAGTTATATTGGCATGATCCAGCTGCATGATAGACTGGTTTGCTTGTAGCTTTTCACTCAAAACAAAGAAAGCCTCAATGAAGGGCAAGAGTCTTTGCGTTCCAGGAGGAAGAGGAGATGAAGAAGAGGTCCCCTGGATATGCTCCCCAACATTTATATTTGACATGGTATGAGAGGAGCTTTGACCCAGCTGTGTCTCAGTCACACTTATACAATCACTCAATTCTTGCCACAATGGCTCAAGTGCGACATGCAGCTTTTTCATAGTAGCTTGCTCCTCCTGCTCCTGCTCCCCATCACTCTCAAGTCCTGTACTCTCATTTATGCTAGGTGAAGTGAGAGTACTAAGTGCTTGTAGTACACGTAGGATTGCTGCACCAGCCATGGAACCAGCACTTAAACCTAGCATGTGCGTTTTCCGCAGAGTGACAAGCTCATCGACAGCTGAACTGCTCAATCCACGGGATAATTCAGAAAGCTCTGACGTAAAAAACTTTCGATGGGGTGCAACAACTGAGGCCAACTTCTTCAGCACCTCACCGGAAAGCATATAAACTTTGTCTGAAAGCCTGAGTAAGTTAATAAAACAGGTTAGTCACTCATTTATCTGAATTAAGACAAAAGAAGGGGAGAATGCTGCAGCAGAGAATAATTAAAAAGGAGAGTACTGCAAGTATCCTAATGGCGTTAGCAGGATATTAAAGAGAGTTATACAGGCTACAAAATAATAAATAGTAAAGAGAATATCTAAACCATCCAGAAATAAGATTAAGAGCATTAAAAGTACCCCTCACGACCAAGAATGCTGCACAGATTGCAAAGTTCTGATTGGGGCAAACGTAAAAAGATATTATACGTATCAATGCTCCTCTTTCCATCTGAAGTGGATGACTCAGCACCGGCACGTTTATCCTCTTGCTTAGACTCTGGTTCCATTGAAGGAGTATCTTCTTGGACGTCACCAGAAGCTTCATTGACTGGCAAATCCTGGGAATTCCCCGTTGTCGGTTCAGATTGAGGCTGGTACTCTAAATTTGATGCAGCAGTATAAACAACTACTTGAAGCAGACTCATGACCTGCAGTATTAGGAAAAAATAAATCAAAAAAATATAAAAATTAGAACAAGATGGACACCAGGTTATAACATTAAATTATAACAAGATTATGGAACAAGCTAATATAATAATATATAATTAGAAATAGAGAGATTGTGGCCTAAGCTATTTTGAAATCCCTTGACCAATATATCAGATCTACCTGCTCAAGGTGAGCAGTGCTGCGTAGAAAAAGTGGTCGATTCAAAAGCTTCAGGAACAGTATCAACGGAACATCCCCATCCAGAGAGTTTCCCAAAGGTTTTGATGCAAATCCTCCTTCCACAATTTTCTCCTTGCCTTTATCCTTCTTGCTTTCCATACATATAGGACTTAGAGGCTCTGGAACAAGTAAGGGATCAAAGTAGAATAACATATTGGCAACAGCAGAATGATTAGTAGCCAAATATGTCAAAATCTCAAAAGTTCGACGCAAGACCAGTGGAGGAAGACCTGTTAAGGGACAAAGTTTGAGATAGCATTAACAATAAAAAATTAATACATAAACAAAAAATTAAGCAAATGGTTCTGGTGACATCAGATGAAAGTCTTACCATCCAACAACTGGGATCGACCATAAACAACATTTGACTGACAACCATAAAGCCTCTGAGAGTTAATTGTTGCCAATCCACTGACTGATCCTTCAGCCTCAGGCTTAATCATATCAAGCAAAAGACGCACTAGAATTGCCCTTGTAATACTATGTGCACATAGGTTTAACAAGAGTCTCTGCAAGAGGCCTTTGCCAAGGGGCTAGCCACATAAAGAAAAAAATTAGCCAGATATCATAATACAGTACACACACACACATCTCATTGCCAAGTAAACTGCAATACCATATTAAGTCAGGGTCACTTTTTTACAGAATTTTCCAAAATACTGAAATTTCTCATCAAAATTAAGAATATAGGCATTCTGGATTCTAGAACAATTTTGACCTCTTTCCTTGAATAATTTTTCTTTTGGATTTTTCCGCAACAAGAGTTAATTCATAAAGTCCAAATCATCAGTTCAGAGTCCAACCTAATGACTAACTGAATTCATAATTCCTTTACCAGATCAATGTAATTTTTTTCCGTTATTTGAACCAACCTTCAACATAGATTCTGTTGATTCCTTTGTAAACAAGAGCTAACATTTATTATCAATTATCATACATTTTATATCTTTTATTTGAAAAAAAAAAAAAAAACCCCACTTTTGCGGGAAAGTCTGGTAAAGAAAACACAAATATCTCCCAACTAAATTCGTTTATTTAGCCAAATGAACCATTGAATAGAACATGGCATTACCTGAGCTAACCGCAGGAGCCGAACCAAAGCTTTCAACGCATTTGCATCCAAAAGTGGCTCACCTTCAATTTCCTTCACCTTCAAGCTATCAATGGTAGAACCTGTCCTCCGGCCTATTGTAACTCCAACACCCCTGTCCATTACCGTCTGTCTGTCAAAACCCAACCCATTCCTCCGATTATTCAGCCTGTGGCTGCCTGCAAAAAGGCTGCGAGCCTGATAATGACTCATTGCTCGGTCCCTTAGCATTTGTGCTTCGGCTAGTAACGGAGAGGGCAACGCAGACAGAACTGCTTCTGATGAAGTCAGAAGTACCTGAAACAAGCAAAAGACGAGGATTATAAGAATTGAATAGAAAGGACAACAGTTAACACAACTCGATACGTATATGAAAAGGAAAGTTACAGAAGCAAACCTCTTCACGCAAATCAGCTGGAAAAGTAGCAATGATTGAAGCATTATCCATGTCAACTGGCTGTCCTTCAGCCTGCTGCGCAACCCTCTGAGCTCTTTGTTGGGCCAAAACTTCTGCTTGAATATCTGGAGGAAGAGCAGCTAAAAACTCCGGATCAATATCTTCAGCCGAAGGTGGTGCATAAGTCGGAGCTTGAACAGACTGAGCTTGCTGGGAAGCTAGTACTTCTGCCCGAAGATCTTCAGGTAGTGCTTCCAAGAAGGTGGGATCAATAGCATTAGCACCAGGCACCTCATTATTCATACTAGTTTGCTCAGCCTGATCAGCGTCCAGAGCAACCAGTGTGTTTTGCCTTGATGATGGCTCATCCGTACCATATTCAGAGGCAGGCACAGGTTGCTCAGATTGATTTCCTTCAGCATCAATACTATTCATATCAACATCAACACTTGCAAGAACAGAAGCAGCATGAAAATCATCTAGATTAGGTGTCTGCAAACCAGAAATTGCCAGACCTAGATTACTGGCCTGGTCATCTGTTCCTGAAGTTCCACCACTACCAGTGGCCTGAACTGGCACATCATGGAGACTTGCATGTGCTTCAGAACCCCCATCACATTGTAGATCAGCATGAAAGTCTGAAGATGAGTTGACAAACTCTGGCATTGTCCCTACCAGCTCATCAGCAGTGCCATTTCCTTCACCAATTTCCATGCTATCATGCCCGTTTGGTGTAGTGTTCAGTGAAAATGGTTGGATCGTCATAGGTTCATGTGCCTGTAAACATGCTCCTGGATGTTCAAGAATGGATTCTGGATTAACTTGTTCTTCACAGGTTACACTCTCAACCATTGGGTTAACTTCTTGATGTGTGGTTTCATCACCATTCTCTTGATGCTGCCCTTCGCTTTGTTGACTGTGGGTGTTAGCACCCTCTGCCGCTACCGGACTATCATTGGATGGAAGGGCATCTGGTTGTTTCTCCTGCACTCCTGAATTTTGGGACTGTCTTTCAGCAGGACCGTTTGCAGGAGCAATACTGCGCAATTGAGAAATGAACTGTTCCTCTACTGCCTGTGCAATAGCAGCACCTTGAGCAACAGCTTGTGGCTGACCATCATCAGTCCACCGACCATCACCAGGCCCTCTTCGTCCTGGTAACTGCAAGGAGTCCATACCTACGGAATAATCAGTCAAAGGCGGGGGTGCTGCCCCAACCAAACGGTCACCAAAGAGACTCCTTAGGACATGATCATATGGAGGAACAGGAGCATCAAACATGTAGAAATGAGCTGCATCAGAACTCCCAGCTGACAAAAATGCTTCTACATCTCTGGAATTCCCACCTGATGACCGCATTGAGGCCAGATCCCCTGACTGGGATGGTCTTAAAAGGAGAGGATGTTGAAAACCATTTACTTCCGCAACAGATCGCTCAAAGGATGACCTACCTGTTTGACGGCGGCGTTCAAAACCTAAGGGCCTACGAAGACCAAAAAGGTCATCCACATTAACTCCTTCAAAAGGTTCAGCTGCAACATCAATTAGACCACCTGCGGTCCCAGGTTGCCCAAGTACCTGCAAATGATCTAACCCATCAAGGGCTTCCCTCCATCTTACCTCTATGACACGATTTTCATGAAAATCGTCATCCTCTTCATCAATCATCTCATCATTATAGTCGTCTCCCAAGCCCGTGTCATCATGGTCTTCCACGTCTGTATCAGCAAGAGACATCATGCCACCACCATCTTCCGCTATATCCTCATCCTCATCCTCCCCCTCATCATCATCCTCATCATCCTCACCGTCATCACCCATGTCATCATCTTCATCACCCATATCATCATCTCCCCTATTCTCAACACGAAAATTCATCTCAATTTGGTCAGTGTTGTGCAAAACACCACCCTCTTCCATCTCCTCACGCATGAAATCCATGCCAAGCTCCACAGGTGGGTTGGTAGCCATTGTCCCCTCCGCTTCTATTCTCATATCTTGCTCCACAGATTCATTAGGATTTGCATTATGATTATCTTCACTCTGAGAATTTCCTTGATCTTGTTGTTCATTCCCCTCTGCATCTCTAACTTCCTCCTGTCCGTTTGTAGTCTGATTATGCTCCATGGTGTGAACAGCCGATGGTGCAGTTAACTGATCATCGGGTCTTCCACTTAACCCCATGGATTTTTTCTTGTTCATCCCATCAGGTTTAAAAATTTGCTCGCTAGCATTGGCAGCCCTTGTTAAACTTTCCAAAGACTTAAGTATAAGATTCACAATTTTAGGAGCATCAGGATGGTCCAAATCAATCACTTGAAGAATGCTAGTTAGGCACCGAACCATTCCTCCATCTATCATGCTTTTTGCTATGTCTGGTGAGCACCCAGAACCACCTGGTAAGTTGCTGGAGGATGAATTTTTCAACAAAATAGAATACGCCAAATCAACAAAAGCGAAAACCTTCTTATCTGGCAATAAAATGCTCGTAGTAGAATTGCTCTCTAAGTTTGAAAATGAGAAGAAGGCTTTCACAAGTTCATTAATTACTCGTCTACGGCCTTCACCAGAACGACCACACAGAACAACAAGGAACCATGAAGCCTTTTCAGACAACTTGCCTCTCCACTCATCAGGTCCAGCAGATTTATCAATAGAGAGTGGAAGTAACCGATGTAAAACATGATGAAGTATTCCACCACCATTTCCAGGGCTATCCGAAGGATTAGATCCCCGGAGTTGACACATTTCTAGATCCCGTTTAAGTATAACCCCAACTGCATGTACATACATCAGAAGAACATCACTTAACAACTTGAGGACAAAAGTCACCTTGGCAAGACCTGCAGATCTCTCAGATTCGGACTCTAATTTCATTGTCTCATCAACCTTTGATTTACCCTTTACCTTGGTAGTGGGTTCATCAACCTCCATAGAAGATAAATTATTCACACCAACTTCTAGGCTTTTTGGTGAAGGGTATTTTAAGACTATATCAAGAAGTTGATCAATTACTTGAGTGAGATTGGCAGGGATCTTTTTGTGGCCTTTGGAGCATTTACCTGATCCATCATGAATCTTATTTTCAGAAATCCGGACACATTCATTGGAAGATAATCCAGCTTCAACACCAGATGCCTTTGATTTGTCTTTTTCCTTCTCTTTTTCCTTGGCTAACACGATAAAGGTCCTACCTCCAGATGTCTCCAACTGGCAAACAGCACCAGCAGCTTTCATGAAAACCACAGAATCCCTAGAGATAACAGGTGCCATTGATGTCAAAAAAGATCGTGCAGAAACACGCCCAGCGTGGCTATTTCCACTCAAAGTTTGTCGTATCTCCAATTCCATAGCTGTTTGCAGTGTCTGAGGATCTTCAAGGAGATGCCGGACAATAGCAGATGCAACAGTGTCATATCCAGGGAAAAAACAACTTCTTGGAAGACTAAAAAGAGCAGCCAAACCTCCATTTTCAAGGAACTGCAAAGCTAGTGAATGTGTTTTCGTCAAGCGAGCACATAATTGCAGAAGAGCCTGCATTATCACTGCTGGCACATGCTGTTTTATCAAGTCACAAGCCACTAGTAGCACCTTATGACTCTCTTCAACAGTCAAATAGCCAGTCGATTTCCCCAATATTTTTTCAAATGGTGCACCAGAATCTTTCTCATGGGCATCTGAAGCTGGTTTTTTGTCATGAACTGATGCAGGATCTGAAAAGGATGCATGATCTCCTGATGAATCCAGCTGAGACCCTGCTGGCGTTCCTTCCATGCTTTCAGAAAAAATTTTGGGCCTGGACTGCAACATGTTATCCAAGATAAGCAGTAAAGCACTAATGCACCTTGGGACCAGAAGCTCGTTCCCTGACTCATTTCTAGCCTTAAAGTTGGTCAAAATATCTATTGCAGTAGATACAATACCATTCTCTGCAGCAATTTCCCGTGTACTTCCATCCTCAAAAAGAAGCAAAGCTATAATATGTGATAGCATACTTAATGCACTCGTATCCTTAGAAAAATCCAAAGGGCAAAGCTTTAGCTGCTGAATAAGATAAGATGCCACTCTTGGACGGTCTTCTCCTTTGTTCCGATTGCAAAGTGTAACAAACAAATCTGTCAACGGGAATGCCATTGTGTCACTGCTCTGAAACATTTTCACCGCCGAAGCAAGAATATCATCAACAGGGGGTGCCTTCACATGCCCATCTTCTGTCAGGACATCCATCGACTTGTCAACAGTATCAACTTTAGATGTTTCTGATGAACTTCCCAGCGACAGAGCGAGTGCCCGAGCTAGTTCATCATCCTCCTGTACAGGATCCTCAGCATGACTAAACAACCATTCCATGGCCATCTCAACACTATTTGTTTCCACTCGCCTCAGTGCTTCCTCTGCTCTTGCCCTTGTAAAGCCCATCTCAACAATGGTGCTTATAGTAGTTTCATCAGGAGGGGGGGGCATAAATCTCTGGTTTGTAGTCCCCGCAACCCCACTTCGATTTCGTTTCACATCTCCAACACCAGAGTACACATGGGTAACAAGTGAAAGAATGGAAGCAACAAAACCCAGACTACAATTGGGAAACATTGGGTGGTTCCAAACAGGAAGTATCACATCAAGAACCTGAGATTGCAGCATACGAACAAAAACTTCTGGGTCCCTTGGAACAGGAAATAGCCCAATTGAAAGACCAACAGCAACCGACTGCACAAGAAGCTGCACTTGGGATGCAGAGGTCGGAGATAGAAGTAAAGAAGAATTAACAAAATACTCGAGCACACGGCAATAGCTCTGTAATGTATCAAGCAGCCATGTACTGTGAGACAATTTACTTCCTTCACCTGCCTTTTCTTGATCAATGCCTGATGTTGGGATAGAGTATGGTAGTGTCCACAACAACTGACTTGTAGCTTCAAATGTCGTCAGTAGCTCCTTAAAGGTACCATGAACATAAAAATTATTAACCATTGCAGTATAACAAGTACGTCGCCTGCTGTCAAATGTTATTGATGCCATGTCATCCACTACCTTTCCAAGATATCGACATTTTACTGACAATGACATGTCAAGCCCCACAGAAGTAGAATACCCAGAGAAACTAAGAGCCTCAAGAAATACCTTAGCCAGGCCAGTTCCAAGGGTCTTCGATGCCGAACTCAACGACCCTGAGTCAACTCTACGACGATTTGGCAATGTGAATCCCTTGACAAGAGCTGTGAAGAAAGAGCGGAACATTGAAGCAAGCTTGTTAAGAATTTCCAAAACAAGAACATCAGGACTTTTCTTTTTCAAATCCTGGGAAGAAGATGTCTCTGGTACATTGGACGGAACTTCAGGGTCAATGTTCAGAGCCTCCAGGTGCCTGCCTGTCCTTCCCCTAATGCGCAACCCATGTCGACTGCGACGGAGCAAAGCTTCTCCAGAACGAGTTCCTGACATAAACTCCCGGTCTCCGGCCCAAAAGGGGTGAGAACCATTCCTGACAGAAACAGGGTTCATGTATCTCACCATTGGAGTATTTGCATCATCATCGCTCTCTCTTCCAACAGCATTTGATGGAGCTGCCTCTGAACTCTCAGGTTCTTGATCAGCATTCCTCTTCTCATCCACCTTGGAATCATTACACAAAGAAATTTGCCAGATTATTTCCCTGTATGTGCACCCAAGATCTTTCAATACATCAGCATCTGCATTGCCAAGCTCTGAGACCACACTAGTAGTAGTCCCCTTCAATAAAAAATTAGAAAGAGATAGAATGCCTTCAAGACTTGAAAGATATCTCAAAACCTTTGTTTGCAGTGCAGATTCAACCACAGCAAGCTGAGTCCCTCCAACAGAAGCTAAGAGGTCATTTGTTGATTTCAGATGATCTCTCAGAAATGAACAAACTGCCCGAGCAAGAGAAGCAGAATGCTGTGGTGAGAAGTTCTTAAAGGCGGCGGAGATACTCTGACCAACTGAGACCGAAAGAGGCATTAAAGGCAAAGTGAACAACTGCAGAACAGCTTCAATCCCCTTCTTCTCTACAAATATACGACATGTATCAGCATTCTGAAGAATTGTTTCAAGAAGACGAGCAGCATTGCTCACACAGTCAGTGAGGAATGAATCAATATTAACTGTTGAGGAATCAGAAGATGGCTCAGAGGTCTGCTCTGAATTTTCCATCTTGGATGCTTCCCTATCATCTGAAAGAACCAAGTTCCTCTCTTCACCATCAGTTTCCATGGGAATGGGAGTAGAAGAGCACAAAGGATCAGTGGACAAGCAAGAAGAATCAATACCAGATCCCATTCTCAAAATGGCATTCAAGATCTCGATCAACATATCCACTCCAGGCCCACGCAATGAGGAAGCGTGGCGCATTAGTTCATCCAATCCACTAGACAAGGATACTGGGGTATCACTAGTAAGTGCACGCAAATACGTTCTTGAAGTAAATATTTTCACAAAGCACCTCAAAGCATTGCGATCTCTAACGGACTGAAGGCCATTGTTGTTTAGGCACAAAGCATCCAAACACTGAGGTATGCATGATATGGCTTCGGAAGAGCAGAGAACACCATCCATTATAGCATCCAAGAAGGCAGAAGGAAGACCTGCTGCATCTAAGACAGGAAAACAAGTGGGATCTTTGTGAATCAAATCACTCATGACAGTAGCTGCAAGTGAAAACACCCCACCACCAAAATCTTTTGCTCTTCTAAAAATTACACATAAGCAATACGGTAAACTCTCTTCGGTGCCATAAACACGTGCAGTATTTCCTGGGGCATAAGTTCCAAGGGATATAGCACGCAGTAAAGCTTTCATCAGCAATCGCCGGTGATACGAAACTAATGCTTCAGAATAAAGAGGCTGCATATCATCCAACTCGCTTGAGGCGCCTGCAATTACTTCCTTATTCCTCCCACTACAATCAGAACTTTCACCTTGTTGCTTTGAACCATTTTCTATATGTGACACTTCCACCTTCAGACGAGAGATGGTATCATCCAAACCGCCCAAGTCTCTGAACAAGGCAGCGGCTGGATTACTGTAATCTATAAAAGCTTCTAGAATATGCACAGCTGTGCTTACCAAATGCAAGTGTTGAGGATTTGTATCTTTAAGGAGAGGTAGGAGAGTAGGGATAAATCCTGCCTCACGCATGGCTGAGCAACCTGAAGATGATGAAACCAAAACAGTGACAAGAGATAAAAGCGCCTCAGCAAAAACTACAGACCACTTTGAAGCATCACTGATTACGGAATCAATGGCCTTCTGCATGAGGCTGGATAGGATGCCACGGTGACCACCAGATGTTACAGCAGTCAAGACAGAAGGCTGGCGAGACCTATCTTGACAAAGAGCAACCAAAGAAAGCAGACACAAAATCCGAATTTTCTCAGGAACCGCGTCTTCATAGCTTAATAGCGACACTAACTCATTGACAAACTCTGGCTCAGTGTTAAAGAAAGAAACTAGGTCTTCTGCATCACCACTTGCTTGCACAAGAACTATGAAGGCATACAACCGAATGCACGTATACTGCTGCCGAGAAGCTATAGAGCCAAAAGCCCTTGCATACCGCAATCTTGTCAATAGAGAAAATCTTAAACTGGTAGGTACTTTGTATTCTGCAACTAAATTGCTTAAAAGCTCTAGATCAGTCTCTAGGCGAGTATTGATGTCAGGCAAATGAATGATCTGTAAGCCTTGGGTTGAAAGTTCTGCGGCAGGGAGTTCACTGGACAACTCACCGGACGCGTAAAATTCAAAGTGAAGCGTGCAACCCAACTCATAGGCAATTGGGTCACAACCATCCTGCACGGCAGTTGCAATTAATCCAAGCCCCTCTTCCTTTCCCCCCCAACCTTGTGCAAGAGCAAATAACTTTGAATTCAGAGAAGCATCTCTGATGGAGTACTTGCCAATCGTTTTTTTCAAAAAAGCAGCCAAAGTCTGCAGGCAAGCTTCAATAACATCCGGATCGGTTGAAGCAAGCAGTAAGGAAAGATGCTGCTGCAATTCCATACAAACCAAAAGTGTAAAATTTATGGGAAGGTAAAAGAAGAACAAAGCTTCAAGTGATGAAAAATGCTAAACCACATAATCAAAGCAGTTATTACCAAACAACGAATATAAGCAAAAGACACTAATACAGATGAATTGACAATTCCACCACCTAGTATTAATCCAAAAAACAAAAATTACAAGTATTTTCTGAAAGAGGAACATAAAGATACCTCGTAAGAACTATAGAAGTGCTTATTTGTGCAATTCTCCAAAATTATTCTTATAACACGGAGAATTTGAATAATGGCTTCTCTTGGGAAGGGAGGATCAGAGTCCAGAAAATTATCCTCAACCTGCAAATCCTTCCTCGCTTTGATGTGCTTCTCAAAAAATGAATCAAAATGATTAAAAAGATCCACCCAATGATGGAAATCTCCCTGCACCACCAAGATACACATAAATTAAACTGCAACACAGGAACCACAACTTTATAACATGAAAGGTGAAAAAAGGCACCTTATCAAACTCCCAAACAAAACCTTTGAGGGGTTCTTCTACATTCTCGAGTGGAACAGCAGTGACACTATCGATGAAGGATCTAATTTTTGGAGGCTGAGACAAATTATAGGGAAAAAAATATAGTTACTAAAAATGTAAGCATCACCACGGTACTGGATTACATATTTACATTGTACCAAGATAAACTCATAAAAATTAAAGATCAAAAACAGATTAACTAAATAAAAAGGCAATTTTTGAATTACATACGTGCTAACACCTGCCTACCACTAAAAATGGTTCCACAATGTCAAAGTCTAACGTCATGAAGCTTTCACTGCCAGAGATCCTTAAAGGCTTTTTCAATATAATAACCTAAAGGCACAAAACTTTCATTGCCAGATCCTTTAAAAGGCTTTTCTACTAACAACTAAGAATTAATGATTGCCACAACCTTAAACAAACACTTCTAGATAAGCATGAATGACTCCCCTTTTATTGAATATTGATTTTTCTGTTTCTAAAAGGATTATTTTATATTTAAAATTGAAACAAAGATGAAATCATGCACCTTGTTTATTCTGACATAAGAACATATAACATGTCCTACACAAAAATTAGGTTTTCTTGATTTCACCTTGCACTAACAACAATTTCTCCTCTTTTTTCTTTTTTTTCTTTTTTTTTCTTTTGGCATGTCTGCTAGCAGTAGCAATCAAAATATTCAAAAAAAAAAAAAAATCCAATTTTCCAGCAGTTGTCTGACCCAACAGAAAAAAGAAGGCTTAATTTCATAAATCATGGGGTCATTCAGTTCTTTCATTGAACAACAATCCAACCTTGGCAACAAGCAATAAATAATCAGCAAGCGTTCTAATGAGAAGAAGAAAAGACTCTTTCAAACAACAAATGATCCAAAAATCATGGTTCTAAACATCAATACTCTAATGGACTAGTATGGAATTAAATGTAACTAAATTTTCTAAGCTCTTAGCATTTTTTTTTCCCATGTGAACAACGACCCCAATGAAACAATAGTTTTCAGTTCAATAAGCTGACGATTTTCAAATTCAGAGACATCAATAATAAACAAAAAGAAAAGACACTATTTTCTTAACCTCTTTCACCGAATTTCTCAAGCAACCAAACAGAGCATGACAACCAAATGCACAGAAACAACCATAAAAGCAGTAAAACAACAATCTTTAAGCCATCAAAATCACAATCAGATCATCACAAACGTAAAAGAACACTAGGGCAAAGAAATTATTCTGCATAATCCGGAATACCAACACACTAATTGTACTCCAACATTTCAGGAAAAGCATATAAAAAGGCGAAACATATTGTAAAAAAACAAATTGTAATAGAAGCAAATATCTATGCAATCGAATATTTTTCATTGGTGAATATGCTGACCACTTCCAATGCCCTCCTCCTCTTCAACTTCATCTTGGAATCAAAAGCATTTCACGAACCAAAACCGCTTCGAGAAACCGATCAAATCCTCAAAAACCGAGAATCGATCGAAAAAGCAGAGGCCCCGAAATCGAAGAGTAGACAAAAGTAAAAAAGTAGGTCTTTCTGTCACTATTCACAACGATCGGATCCTAGAAATATGATTCCAATCGACAATCAGACGAACTTGGAACGAAAGCAAAGAGGATTTCGAGGTTTTTGTGATCGGGAATTAGGGTTTTGATTGTGCTAGAGATAGAGAGAGAGAGAGAGAGAGAGAGAGAGAGAGTTGGAGAAGAATTGCAACTGAGAAACCAAGTGCTCTATTTATATATATATGTGGGTGAAGATGAAGAGAAGAGAAATTGGACACCGAAACTACAGATATTCGGAGAGAGACACAGAGACAGAGAGGGGAAATGAAATTTATTTTTAAAAAAAATAATGACAAATATTATGTTCTAGAATTACACTTAAAATTAGTTAGCTGTGGATTTTTTTTTTTTAAAAAAAAAAAGGCTTCTTAAGCTGGTGTAATTGAGAGGATCATTTATTGGTTCATATTACACTTTATACATTGAATATATTCCATTTAAAAATTTAAATATACATTATTAGATGGAATAAATAAAAATATGTATATCATTATATTCCACCATGTGTATTATGTATAGCATTATATACAACAAATTAAAATTTCAAATTATAAAACAAAGTGAAATAGAGAATATCTTTTTCCGCACATATTTAAATGCAACAAAATAAAAGTTATACCATAAAATATATCTTTTTCCATTTCATTTCATCCCTTCAATCTTGAGATATAATTAGATGTTATTAATAAAGCTAGTTTTTGGTGAATTCCCTAGGTTGTGGGTTTGGTTAGATAATACAAAATAAAGTTTCTATGTATGAATCTCACTAATTAATTGCAATTTAATAGCATATAACTGTCTATGCTAGAACTATTAATTATTCATTTAAAGTTAAGTAGATAGCATTTATTTCATTGTCTAAACTAAATTTTATATATTTAATTATATATTATGTCATATCATTTAAATTTTTAAATGACGTGGCGCTTTATGTACTGACGTGGCACAATATATGTATATATAGTTAGTTAAAATAAAACAAAATATTGACACTAAAATAGATTTTTCCTATAATGGAGAGGATTATATTCCAATTATTGAGGGCACACCCAATCTCAATCTCTTGCAATTTAGTCTTTTTGAACTGATTTTTAACCTGTTAAAGAGCTGTTAACAGTTGACTTCTTAATGTCACTCCTGGGAAGGTGCATTATGTTATGTTGAGATAGAAAATGTCTCTTGTTTTCCTGCCATTCATTTTCCCCAAATAATAATAATAAAAAATCATAATATCAGTATGATTTTTCAGTTTAATGATATTTCTCATTATTTGTAATTTGAAGTTTAATTCACCTTAGATAATCTATCCTTTTTGTGTCTGATTATTTTTTTTTTTTTTTTAAGTAACTCTAAAATGGTGCATTTCAATTTAACGTATGGGTAAATTTTTTACGAGAAAACGGCTCGGTGTTATGTGTTAGTCACGTGTAACGTTTTCCGTCCAAAATTAATGATTAAATATGATACAAGGAAAATATGAAATATTTTGATAATTTGTAAATCTAAGTTGCATAAAACCATGGTTTAAAAATCATAATACAAAATGTTAACTTGGAGGAAAAAGTATTAAGTTTTTGCCTTGGTAAAACTGATATGTGCATACATTGCCTTTTCTTAGCGATGAAGTTTTAAAGGACTTGAGGCCCACTGCACCTTTATTCCATGACTAACAACAACAAAAAAATGTTATACAATGAATCTTAAGTCAAAGAGATGGCCAACAATATTTTTTAGTTTGAGTAAAGTCAAAATTATATTTTTATCTCATTATTATATTATTTTACTCTGTTAATGTGATAGTGTTAATTAGTCTTTAGTTTAATTGATTGACACTTTCATATAAACATAACGAGACAGTGATAAGATAAAAATATAATTATATAATTACTTTTCGGAGCTCGTATCGCTATTAAGAGCATCCACAAATTAATTTTTTAAATTACTATCTACAATAGCTAACCAAAATTACATTTTTTTTCTATTTAATTAATGCATTATTCATCCGATTATCTATCTTTTTGTCTATACTTTAAATACTATTTTCTCATTCTTTCTTTATTTTTTTTAACCCAAACACCAAAGATAAAGAGGGAGAAATAATAAAGAAAAAGAGAGTGAGAGAGAGGAATAAAAACAAAATACTTTAATGATGCATTGATATACAGTGCTTTCCCAAAATATTTCTCCACTTAATTCAAATGCAAAATGCATCTGTTTTAGATAATTAAATGGACAAATTTTTTTAAGCTTTTAATTAACCATTTTTCATACAACTCTAAAATACATAAGCCAGTCTCGATGCTCGGAGGGCCTTCAAAGGACATAATTTTTTTTTTTTTGTTGGGAAGAGAATTTATCTTCTTCTTTTTTTCTTTTTTTTTTAAAAAAATTTTGTTTTTCTGGATCAGAGAATTTATCTTGTTATTTTTACATGTTCCCTACTGATTTGAGGAGGAATATAATATATTCATGTACAGCACTGAACTTCAAGCTCAAGGCGGCATCATATGTCTGCGTTTCATTATTGGTGGCGCAGCATCCCATGACAGCTGTGGTCGAATAGATATTGCACAAATGTGAAAGGATCATAGGAAGAAGAGCTCATGTTAAAAGAGTTTTTATATATTAAGCTTAGGGGTTATTATCATAAATACTAATACATGTTAAAAGATAAAGAAAATAAATTGACATGTATATGAAATGCATATAATTTTCACATGTACTTTTAATATATGTATTTTTTAGACACATGTTAATTAAATATATTAAATTGCAATAATTACTCACATACAATTTGGACAAGTAGTTTGTCCTGGAAATATTATTTGTGTTATACTTGGAATCAAAAACTCAAAGTTGACTTAGCGGAGGGGCGCAAAAGCTAATGGCATCGTCCGGAAAAATGTTAAGGAAGACAATTCGAAAGAATTTGAAGCGTCTGAGCTTAACCCGAGAATCTCCGTTACCAACAACTTCCAAAACCCGAATCCATAGAACTTGCAAACTACGCCGGATCGAAAAATTGCAGAAAGATAAGCCTAAAAATTATAATATGGTTGTAAAGGCAACAATAGTAACTAGAACTTTGAACCAAAATTATTAAAAAAATATTTCATAATTCTTAATAGTAAACTTTTAGATATTTATTTTTATCTTATAAGGAGAGTGAAATCCTTGAAATAGTCAATTGAATCAGGATTTTTATTTTATTTTATTTTATTTTATTCCTGCAATAGTTCCCCTGCACATCATCGATGCCAATTGTTTTGGTATGTATTCTTTTTCATAAAAAAAAGCAAAGAACAAGAACAGGTACTACTTTTACATCTATAATGCTCAGCATCCCTTTTTAAACATGCAAAACTCCCATGTGAGAAAGGAATACAAAAAATCAATGTTATACATCATATTTTTACTTGTTAATTAGTCTTTATTTATTTATTTTTTATTTTTTAAATTAACACATCAATAAAGTGAAATAAAATTACTCAATGCAAAAACAACTTCTAAAAAAAAATATAGCTTATAGCATTACCTCTAAAAAAAAAAATATAGCATCAGCCCACAGAAAGAGGAAAAAAAGAGGTAATTATTTTATTCTACTTTGCATAGTAGAAAACCAACCACTGGTTATTGCAAGCTGTCATTAATTACCGCAGGCTGTCCATAAGATATTGCTAAGCAAGAGACATGATTTAATAAAATATTCACAACTTTCTCAACCAAGCCACAAGTTTCTTGCTCCTTTGGGGAAACCAGATTCCTAAAAAGAATCCTTTTCTCTTCATCGCAGTGGAAAAGGTGAGTGGA
Source organism: Betula pendula (assembly GCA_900184695.1). Taxonomy (NCBI): domain Eukaryota; kingdom Viridiplantae; phylum Streptophyta; class Magnoliopsida; order Fagales; family Betulaceae; genus Betula; species Betula pendula. Next base: position 116,333 of record FXXK01001783.1, on the reverse strand, counting down.
AAAGCTGCGAATTAAAGCATATTATTCCTTTCTTTGTGTCCATTTCATGCTTACTCACATTCATTTCCTTTCGAGGTGGGAAAATAATCTTAAAACCTGATATGGACAGGCTTTGGGCTTCTAGGTTTTCACTATTACGTGGACTCTAGTTAACTGGCCCACTACAAACCCTGGCCCATGGATTTGAGGTATGATAATATAATTAATTGGGAAAATTATTTTGTACCCCCTCAATGTTTGAGCGGATTTTCAATTTAACCCCTAATGTTTAAAAATTTACAATGCACCCCTCTAATATTTGCTAAAAAATTCAATTCAGCCTTTTTCGGGCTTGTTTGGGAAACCAATTTTTTTTTGTCTAACTCAATTTTTCTCAAAAGTCAACTATCTTCAACTTCAACAACTCACATTTATTTAACTAAATTCAAATTTATTTTACTCAACTCAAAAAATAATATAAAAATTTATATTTTTTATTAAAAAAAAAGCTAAATAAAAAAAAAGCAAAAAAATATTGTGGGGTGGCTCCAAACATTTCGGGGGTGGCCAATCCACCTTGAAGAAAATTTCGGGTGGCTCGGCCACCCCCGTTTGATTCCTGTGTTGAGCCACCCCCAAACGTTTCGGGTAGCCGAGCCACCCGAAAAAATTTCGGGGGTGCTCGGCCACCCCATACGTTGGGGGTGGTTCAGCCACCCCTAGGGGTAGTTTCGAACCACCCACAGGGTTTTTTTTTTATTATTATTTATATATAAATAAAATCACATTTTAAGAATTAAAATATAATTTATTATATATTATTCAAATTATTTACTTACTCAAATATTTTTCTAAACCATCCAAACATAATTTCAAAACAACTTTTTTCTCGATAACCGTAAAGTCAACATAAAATCAAATAAAATTTGATACCAAAACGAGCCATTCGTTCGTTACCTAAAGCCATTTAAATTGACAGATTTACTGTTCACTTGATTCTTTTTTTTAAAAAAAAATATTTTTTTTATTGTTCACAGTTCAACTGTTCACCTTTTTCTTTTTTTAAAAAAATTTAAATAATAAAAAAAACGAATGAACAGTAAATCCGTCAATTTAGATGGCTTTAGGTAACAGAAGGTCCAAATTGATTTTTTTTGCAAACATTGAAGGGGTGCATTGTAAATTTTGTAACATTGGAGGTTAAATTGAAAATTCGCTCAAACATTAAGGGGGTAAAGTGTAATTTTCCCTAATTAATTTGTTTGCTGGCAATAATCAATATAATTTAGCGTCCGATTTCAAAATATAATTAATAGAAACATAAATTTTTTAAAAAGTAATGCTATATTGTAGATTCCTACATGACTGCCATACAATTAGAATATCACAATAGTAAAAATTAGTCATTGTTTTTTTTTTTTAATAAATATTAATCTAAAGACTAATTTTTATTGCCATATTATCAAATTATATAACAGTCTATTAAAAGAAATTATTATTTTTAAAAAGACAGTTAAATGCCTTTTTTTTTTTTTTTTTTTGCACATTTTCAAACTACCATTTTTTTAGATGTACTCCCGAACTGGACATTTTTCTGTAATTTTGTTTAAAAATTACCATTTGACCTGAAAAATCGCATTGCCTTAAACTGAGAGAACTGTGGTTTTGTTTTCGGCTTATGATGTTGCAGAAATGTCAACAAAGGAATTCGCTGACTTGAGAGGACAAGAAAAACAATTAAATGAAAGGAGCTAGGTCGACAATTAAAATAAAATGATTTATTTCTTCTGCCCCTTCCTCGATGAAAGCTAAAATTGCCCCTCATATTTCAAAGGAATGGAGAGATCCTTTTTCAAGCTAATCATGGCCAATAACATGCAAACTAAAAAATTTTGTAACTTGGACAAAAATGGATTTCAATTGGATTGTCCCTAAAGTTGAAATTTTGATGCCAATGAAAGGCAAACATAGCTAATAAACCATCAGTAATCAACATAGCTAAAACATAGCATTAACTTCATTTAGTTGAATACAGAAAGCAGAAGCTTCATGGTTGAGTACTTCATTTAGTTGAAATTTTTTGTCTCCCAAAACTACTAGAACTAACACATTGAAAATTAAAACTAAATTTCTAAGACATTGCCGTCTTGCAGCACATCCTTGAGTATTAAAAACTAATGCATTAATTAAAAGCAACTTTCCTTAACCTTCCCTCTTTAGATATAAGCTTACAACTGATTGTCATTGTAGATGCATCACATCAACTCGATTTTTTTTAAAAAAGATATTTTTTTAACCATGTCTGCAACTTGAAAGTTAATCACTTGATTACCTCCTCCAGTATGCATTTCTTTTGCCCAAGACTATTCCTCTTAGAAAACTCTCAAGTATAGCTGTTTTCTATTATCATCTTTCCCTGGCATGCCCAGCAATGCATACATTGAAGACAACAGTTGTACCGACATCTTCATATAAAAGATCACCATCAAAAACTGCTGATCAACCTAAATTACGAGTCACTACGTTCCATAAGTTTTGTTTTCCAAAGTACATACAGTTTATGCCTAAAACTGCTGTTGCTCAACCTGAATCATAAGTCTGCTTGTTAGTAAGCAGTTGTTTGTCCAGGTTTATAGAAAGAATTACTAATGGCTCATCCTTCTTGTCACTTCCTCAGCAGACAGCTTATGCCAACCATGAGGCTGCTGCAGAGTAGCTCCTCCCCAGTGAGCATGACATTTTTAATGCACAACTTTCATGGTCTGCCAGGAGGCCTCCAAGTAGTGTCAATCATCGTCATCGCTCATGTCGAAGACTAAATTTCTAACCATAGAAGATAAATTGGGTTCTAACATTTTTCCATCTCTGAATCTGCATCGAGAAATTGCAGGTTTTTGCTTACTCCCAGAAATCCTAAGATTGGATGAGGCCAGAACAAGACGTTTCCCAACTCGAGATCTTTCAAGCTTAGCCTTCAAAGAGTCTGGAGTTCGGGCAGCTACCAATGGCGGTGGCAAGATCCTTGGGGGTGTTTTGACTGTAAACTCTGGGAGGACATAAACTTCTACGCTTGAGCATTTATCATCTGTTCTAGTATTTAATTGTTCTTCCTTCTGACCTTGAAATGTTGTGTGTGTGACATTGACATCAAAGCTTGAAGGGCTGCCAAAATTGCTCACTTCATGGGAACTTGGGAAGTATCTCTTGATGATACCTGAAACTGATATTACTTCTGATGACATGTCAGTGGGGGCCTCAACCATTGGGTTGGAATTCAATCCTTCTCTAGGCTCAACTTCATCTGCAGACGCACAAAAGCCAGAATTCTCTTTGGCAGTAACACCAGGAGTTTCATTTCTACCATCACATCCCCTCTTTATTTCACTTGCCGTGCATTCTAAATGATGAAGTTTCTTCCTTCTCTTATTTGTCTTTTCCTTTGGAAGAGAGACAGCGCTGAGAAGCTCTTGTTGGAAAGGTTTAAGGCAGTTTGATCTTCCCAAACTCTTTCTCTTACCTCCTCCTCTTGTCTCAGTCTCACCAATGCTTGCAAGGAAGTTTGGTGGTTCCAAATAAACAGTATCTTTGCTACCATTGTACAATGCCACGCCCTTGGGTAGATCTGACCCACTTAAATCGCTCAAAGGCCTTGCATGAACATGCAGAAACCATGCTCCTTTCTTACCCTGGAAAGCATACTTTATAGGCAGTGACTCGGCCAGATGGTAAAGGCATGATTTTCGCTTCACCTACTAGAAGATGGATTACGGAATTAGAAGCAGCCCTGATAATAAAGAATATCATAAAGAAAAGAATTCAGCAACATAATTCAAAACAAGAAATGGGTATTGAGAAAAGTAGAAAATAACAAGGCACCATTAACCCATAGATCATGATCTCTCCTGATTTTGGGAAACAATTGAAGTGCACTCTTTCAGCTTCTCCTACAGACAGATTGGGACTATTTGTTATTCCATAATCTAGAGCATAGCAGATAAATAAGATATTACATGCTTTACCAAAGTTAAATGACATTCCCAACACATGAATTGTAAGAAGAAATTAGTCAACTACTATAATACAGGGTCAGGATCTGATAAGCAAACACAAAAGGAAACATATTAATAGGATCTCCACCACCTCAAATAGCTAAAAATGATTGGTAGTAAATAGCCTCATATGAGAAATTATTCAAAAAAATTACTCGAATACCAATACCCACAATTAACCTAAGCCAGTGGCACCACTGTTTGCATTTAAATGGAATGTTAGAAACCAATAAATCTTATGCAATTCAAATAAGCTAACTGTTAGTATTATATGACAAATCAGCCAATGAAAAACAATATATAGACATTGAGGGGAGGGGACAGAGGGGGGGGGGGGGGGGATTAAAGAACTCTGAAGTTTTATATATATATATACACACTCAAATCCAGAACCCAGGTATAAATACTTAAAGCTTTTTTTTTAAAAAAAAAAAAAATTGCAACCACCCAGAACAATTCACCTTAATGGTTTTTCAGTTACTGTATTTTAATGATAGATTGACATAAAGAACTGATTTTTAACTATAGATGAGGAGAAAAGAAAAAGAGTTGATAAAAAGAGGACAATGGGTGTGAGATTTTCTGCTCACTCTTGAAATCTCTTGCCGTGATATCTGGAGGGACGGCCACTGCTATGCGAGTGCCCAAGTTAGTGTCTGTGAAGACTGGAACTTCCACGGTCGGCGCAGCCATTCAGTCAATCGTGTTGAGAGGGAAGGCAAAAGAAGGCAGAAGAGAAGGCCTTAAAAAAGGTACTTTACACAGTGTGGAGGGCAAACCTGTCCCATAGGGCGAGTAGAGTAAACCCAATTCCCAAACAGAACCCACTATCGTCTTATCCCTCAAGTGGGTGTACTTTCGTAATTTTAACGAGCTCTTGCGCGCGTTTGCATACTATCCAACACGACAACTTTCTCTGGGAGACGTCGAAGTCGGAGCAACAATGGCGCACGTGCTGTCGCTCAGTGTAAGTCTCTCTGCAGCTGAGACCCACAAGGCTTCTTCAAAACCACTGAAGTTCGCCAAGAGAACCCAGGAGCCGAAGACACCCATTTACAATCCTAGGAAAGGTAAAAAGCTAAGACCTCCCCGTTTGGTTCCTGAGAAAATTCAAGGTTCCCTTTGAAAACCAAAAAAGAAATTGTTACCATTGCGCTAAGTAGAGGTTCGAAATTCTTGTTTTCTTTCTCAGCAACCAAGGGAGGGTGTGTTTTAGTAATATGAGTGTGGGTTTCGTTTTTTTTTTTTAATGCCAAATTGAGGAAAAAAAAAAGTGTACTTTTTTCGTTTGATTTCTGAGGAAGTGTAAGGAAAGATATAGGGGGTTCGATGGAAAGCAATAGCATCCTTGTAAACGAGTGCAATGCAGCCATTGCGCTTATTTGTGGTTCAATTTTTTTTTTGCTTACTGGGGAGTCAGGGGGGCGTGTTTAATAATATGAGTGTAACTTTTGTTTAACTCGGTTCTAGTTTACTTTCTAGTTACTGTGATTGACATGAAAAATTCGATTTTTTCAGGTTCTCACAAGCCCTCTAGCAAGACCCAGAAGCTGAATTCGGAGGTCTCACCTCACAGGGCAGGTAATTATAGCTCCTCTATGTGTGTCTCTGTGTATGTTGTAATTAGTGTTTGATAGAATTGAATTTTGGTGTTTTTGTCATGTGCCTTCCTGAGGTTAATCAATAATTTGTTAAACTGCGCTTAACTTTGGGAATATCACATAAGCAGTGCGTCTAGGCTATAAGAATAGTTGTCAGATCTTTGTGCTTTTTTGGATTTCTCATGTCAATTTGTTTTTGGCTTTATATAGTGTCTGCAGTGAGGTTGATGAGAATAGAGCTGGGTGGTGCTTTTGCTGACCTTTTGAATGAGAAAGGGAAGGGTTCTGGTGATAATGAGATGGGATATGTTGAAAGAACTCTCGGATTTCGTACCCGGGAGTTAGATGATCGGGATCTTAGATTGGTTATTTCCCTATTCCTTATCTACTGTCTGTATAAAAACACTTTCTATTAATATCCTATAATACACTAATATCTTTTCCCTTAATTTAATTTCACTTTTCAAGGAATAACGCAGGAAAATCTTGACATGATATGTCCACTTAAATGGTTCAATTTTCATAGACCTTTTTTTAGTGAAAGTGAGATCATAATACTCTCTTTTAGTCAGCAAAATTTATCATGGCACTTAACTCTTCCATTTCTACCTTTGCTTCTTCTTCTTTTTTCTCTTCTTTTTAAATCTGTCTTCAACAATAATATAGGTTACAGATATTGTTGGGGGCACCATCCGTTGGAGGAGATTTCTTGATTATTTGATCTGTTCTATATGCCATGATGAGAACACATTTAGAAGAATGGAGCCTCTTCTCTTACAGGTATTTTTGCTTCTTCTTGTTGGCTCGTTTGCATGCTTTGTCAACTATGGTGTAACAACAGGCAATATTACAGTACAATACCTAAAACATTCTCAATAAAAATGCCTATCTATAAAGCGCTGAGTTGAAGAGGGAATAAGTGAATGGGCTTGCATGGAAAGGCCAATTTTATGAATTGGTCCTAAATTTGTATATTTCTAAACTTGGACGCATACTAATCATTTATACTATACTAGACTTATTTTGCATCTGTATTCAAAAGACTTCCTGCTTGAATGCTTTTGAATCAAATTGAGGGTTGCATCTGTGAATCCAAACCATTCCCAAGATTCTTTGGTAATATATTTGGACATTGTGATCTTTTACTTATAAGTATCTCAATTACTAGCAATTTTTGTCTCTGTTCCAGATTCTCCGAATAGGTTTCTACGAGATTGTCAAGCTCGATATGCCACGATATGCTGTTGTAGATGAGGTAATTTGTGCTTACATTTAATTATTTACTTCAGATAAGATAATATGTAGTAATTTTGCAGTTGGTTGTTCTATCTATTTTAGCTACAGATAATTATCAGCAATAATTGATTGGATTGGATATATCTGTTTTATCATTTTCTTTCTTAAGAATGAGCATTTTTCTGTGATAGTGTATGCTGGGTGTCGGTTTTTAGGACTTAGATTCAATAATAATACATGAAAATCAATTGTTCTTTGCCCATGCTTTTTGGTGATTAGTGAATTTTGTGAAAGATCTGATTGTTTCATGATGTTTCCATTCTGATTTTGACATGAAGATCTCCTATGTGGCACCTATTATAAATTTCAAACCTTTGAATGTGACAAATTTATGTCAAGTTGAGTGTGGCCTAGTTACACTCCTGGCCCTATGACTTCCTAATCTTCACCCTTTTTGATGTAACTATTGGTTTAAATGTTCTCTGAAATTGTTCATTTTCTTTTGTCACATTCTTTTAAATATAATTGCAGAATGTAAGGCTTGCAAAGGTTGCCCTAAGACCTGGTGCTGGAAACATGGTTAATGGGATTCTGCGGAAGCTTGTTTTGCTTAAGGTTTGCCATTATCAATTCCTATATGCTGTATTATGTGGTAACTGTGAGGAATTTATTGAATCCCTTGCTTTGCATTGCAGGAAAACAACTCTCTTCCTCTACCCAAAGTGGAGGGTGATGAACGTGCACAAGCACGTGCTCTTGCGACTCTGTACTCTCATCCTGTTGTAAGTACATAGTTGCAACTTTTTACCACTTCTATTAAATGTTATAAAACCTGGGATCACGACCTAGTAAATAAACAGCCTGATTTATCTATGGGACTGCTGTTGAGGAGTTACATTTGAACATAATAATGTTCTCTTGAGTATCAACACAGCTGAATGTTTGCAGTTTTCTCTAGAATTCAAGGATTTAATACCTCCACAGGAAACAAAATTACCGTTGACTAACTTTATAGCTGTATCAGAAATATTGGCTGTAAACTTCTATTAGCTTCCTTAAGTCAGAAAAATATTGCAAGTGACTGAAGTTTAACCTGAACTGTAAAGTTACCATACTTTTAAACCACATTCATGGAGACCAATTCATTGGATAAAAGGCCCAAGTTCTGGATTAACTCTATGATCGACATCCTTGTTATTCACAAGAAAGTGTTGAAAGGGTTTTCCAGATGAATGACTCAATGCTTCATATGTTCTGTGAACAAATTTTCAATAATTAATTGCCCGGACATTTTGTGCCTTCCTATTTGATTTTCTATGTTGGTAAGAAGCATGCTTTATTCTACAACATACAAACTCATTCTTTTTCTAAACAATGTGAAGATATGAAGATTAAATGGTATGTTACTCTCCTAAAGTGAAAGGCTAATAAAAATAGATGTGCATTCTCCTATTGTTCATTATATTTCTCCTTTCTAGTGGATGGTAAGGCGATGGACGAAGTATGTTGGGCAAGAAGAAGCCATTAGATTGATGACCTGGAACAACAGTGATCCCAGTTTCAGCCTGAGGTTTTTTGCTGCAATATTTTGTTCTTGCTTAGTATTTGATGTGAAACCAGATGTAATAGCTGCCTCTTTTGATGGTAATGTCAGGGCAAACAGTGGAAAAGGCGTTTCAAGAGCTGACCTTGTAATGCAGCTTAATCTGTTGAAGGTGCTTGATTAGCTTTTTTACATTTCCTTTAAAATGTTGAAGCCCTTAATGCTTTTACACAAAACACTTTGTGTAGCATTACCCCTGACTAATGATTTGATGGGCTGTTTTCCTTGAAGTTTGGATTTACAACTACTTAATCTTCATTTTGGGACCTGTTCTCTCTCTCTCTCTCTGTGACACACGCACGCACACGCAACACACACTCATAGAGAGCACAGTATTTTATCTTTTATTACTTGTCTTGGGAGTGCTGGGTGCTAGACATACTTATTGATTTTCTTCTCTTGAACTTCAGGTCCCACATGAGCTTTCTTTGCATTTGGATGATTTTGTCCGTATTACAACTGGGTTACAGGTATGAGTTCAATAAATGGTTTCTTTCAAACAGTCATACATTTATTTAAATGAAGGCCAAGAGTCCTCTCCCTGCTACATTGTCAAGTTGATGGCCACTAGGATTGATACCATGGAGTTGCTAGTTGCTGAAATTTCTTCGGCACAACAACAAAATAAAGCGCAAATATAGAGTTTTTTTAATTTGTTACTCTTGAAAATTCTCCATGGGAGTTCAGTGTAGATCAGTAATTCACTACCATTAAGTGTGTTACTCTTAAATTAGTCATTACTGAAGCACTCAAGTTCTGTTTCATTTTTTTAATCACGTACATTTCTTCATTTCAGATTGTCATAACAGCTGGCTTACTTAAAGATGGTTTATGTTCTGTTCAGGATGAGAGTGCAGGTCATCTTATCCTAACTTTCATTTAGCCGTCAGTCAAATTATGGTTTCCACCACAATCATAAATATTTTCTTCCATGGACATGTGGCCTTGGCCAATATGATGAACTCGTTAGATGAATGGGTGCCTGATAATCTCATCAAGACCAACAGTGCTCGTGTTTACATATTTAGATAGACTGTGTTTAGATAAAATCGTAGATGCACTTTCTGTATTCTTATTAAACTATGCACTACTTCGTTTCAATTCTCAGGTACTGTGCAGGGAAAACTTAAAGTATTGGGCTTTAGTTTTGCAATTCAACTAATTTGGAGTTTGTATATTGCTATGTCTCAAAACACTATATTACAATCTCATTGCAGGAATGGTCGTTTCTGTTGTGGATCCTCAACCAGGTGAGGGAATAATTGATTGTTGTGCTGCTCCAGGAGGAAAGACTCTTTACATGGCATCCCAATTAAGTGGCCAGGGTATTCTTCAATTCCAGAAAAGTCATATTGGCCAGTTTGAAGTTTTTGTTCCTATATAGGAATTGTTTAAAATATTTATTTTGGCTTAAACACATGTGATGTTTCCTATTCACTCTCTTTTCAGAAAGCAGAAATGAAAATCTTTGTTCCTTTCTTCTTAAAAATCTTACTTATCCTTAGAGGATTCATGAGAGATTTGCAATCATTCTCTCAATTGAACATGGAATATTGCGTTCTTGCTTTTGACTGCTTAGACAAACTTTTGTGGTGAAATGAGCGGCATAGATGAGAACTTCATTATAAGACTCAAACCCAAACCTTTTTCACACTTCATATTGCCTAAACAAACTGAGGTTAGCTCTTAGGTGAAACACGTTAAACCCCCGCAATTTACATTGTGGCTAATTCCATTTAATCATGGAAGATAGCCATCTTAAAGCTCAAGTTCAAGCTTTCAGATAATCTGATTTTTTTTGGCTATTTTGATTGTTGATAATTTTATAATTTGCTGTAGTAAGAAAAAATTTAAAATCTTATTTTGATGATAATTGGACCTTTTTTTTTAAATATATATATATATATATATATATATATATATATATATCAGAATGGTGGGATAAGTAGCCCTAAAAGGCAATGATTTTAAAATTTTATTTTCTTGACTTCCACTTTTGAACAATTATGAATGATAATGAATATGCCTCATGGTGTCTCAGGTATGGTATCTGCGATTGACATTAACGAAGGCCGGTTGAGAATTGTTAAAGAGACAGCCAAGTTGCACCAAGTAGATAGTGTCATCACCACCATCCATGCTGATCTTCGTACCTTTGCTGTAAATTACCATAAGACCTTATGTAAAGCTGGAATCTCTTTTGGAACCTGCAATTTCTCACATGCTGCTTTTCTTCTTCTTTTCATTTTACAGGAGAAAAATCCAGTGAAGGGAGAAAAGGTTTTGCTGGACGCTCCATGTTCTGGACTGGGTGTTCTCTCAAAGGTAGTGTAAGAACCACGTGTACCTCCATGCGTTTTTTTTTTTTTTTTGGTGTTGAGTTTCTAATATCTATTTCTAATTGTTGACTGCTTGTCACTACCTAAATGTTTCTACCTCTTTGACTTTCTTGAAGAGAGCGGACCTACGCTGGAACAGGAACTTAGAGGACATTGAACAACTGAAGAATTTACAGGATGAGCTCTTCGATGCAGCATCTGTGTATGGCCAGAAGTTCTCCCTCTCTCTCTCTCTCTCTCTCTCTCTCTCTCACTATAATTGATACACAGCACCAACATGAAAACACATGTTTTTGTTTAGGCCAACATGAACCTTGCTTATTGGGAGAAAATTATGTAAAGCCCCTTGAGATATCTGCTATATTCTAAAAGTGAAATTCCTATGTTTACCCCTGTAAACAATTCCAAACTGTGAACTCCGCTCTTTGTTGTGCTTTGCTTATTTAGAGTTGAAATGAATTCATGAAATCTGAAGATAAATTTGACTTATGCAAGGTTGGAACAACCCTCAAGCTTCTTTTGCATTGGCTGTTGAATAAACTTGTAGAGATTTATGAAGTTCAAATTGTGAATAGATCTAGCAGACTCCACTCCCCTCCACCCTGGACCTTTGACAATTATCATATGCAGCGTGTATAGGAGCAGATTTTCATTTCCTTCGATCAACTAATGTGTTCTTGTTTATTTGGTTTAATTGTGCATTTATAGATTGGTAAAGCCTGGTGGAGTTTTAATATACAGTACCTGTTCCATAGATCCTGAAGAGAATGAAGAGAGGGTGGCTGCATTTCTTCTCAGGCATCCAGTAGGTCTTTGACATGATATTTTTAAATGCTGTGTCATGTTTGCAGCTTATACTCTTAAGAAGGTTACAAACTGTCCTGTAGTTTCGAGTTTTAAAAGGATGATATTGAACTTACCAGCAAATCCATTTTTGATTTGAACACCAAATGCTTTGAAGAAGAATGGCATATATTTTCCCAACTACTCCTAGCAATATGTTATATGTGAATGTCATTCTCCTTAGATATTTGGGATAACCGATCAATCTCAAAATATACTTTTGAAGCCCAAAAGAAGATGAAAAATGAGCATTTATGGAGTTAGAAAAGTATGGTTAAAGATTTTCTTTACTTATTTTTCTTATCTATAATTTTTCTTGGGTCTCAGGAATTTTCCATAGATCCAGTTGACAGATATGTACCACCTGATTTTGTAACGGAACGCGGTTTCTATTTCTCCAACCCAGTAAAACATTTGCTTGATGGGGCCTTTGCCGCTCGTCTAGTTCGAGATTTATAAATCAGATGTAAGTATGGTGGCCCTGGCAATTCAGGATATGTATTTCAGATTAGTTCTTGCAAATGTTGACAACGATGGAATTATAGAGACCAATTCTACCGTTTGCAGGATAAATTTCACATTCGGAAGAAGTCCTCTTTCTGCACACAACGAAAAGTATGTACTTAGTGCTGCTTATAAACGTGTCACTTAGTTCTATTAGATTAAGAATATGATCCTGTTTTTATGGAAGCATATTTGTTTCGCAATATAATCTTAACCTATAAGTTTTTCTGGAAGTTGACTCCAAATGCACCTTTAGTTTCAAAGGAGATATCTGTCTTTCACAGGCACGTGCATCACTGAAGACCCTTTCTTCTGCTTGCTGCATGACTGATATTCCTGGATTCCCCAAGGTGGTACACTAGGACTCTGGACTATGGAGCCAAAGCATTGGAAGGATTCATGTGGAGTACAACCTTCATCATAATCATTCGGTTTTTGAGGAAGGGCTGCTTAACCAAACCCATGATAAAGCAAGAACTCGATGTACAGACAAGCTAAGGGATCAAGTTTTATGGCCTGTTTGATTCAACTCAATTCCAATGAACATTGCTAGAAATTATATTTTTATTATATAACTTTCTCATAATGCTGATGTGGCAGTACCAACTAACTGCTTGATAAGTTCTTGTTAAAAAAAAAATAAAAATTTAAGTGTTGGTTGGGGCTGTCACTGTTAACATTGTGAGATAAAAATGTGATTTTTAGCATTATTTTTTTGTATCTCATATATATATATATATATATATATATAGGCATTGCAAGAAAAGTGTGAATATAGAAGAGTCAAACCAGAGGAGCATTTGAAGCATCCTTTTGTCCGATTATGGAATGCAGAATTTGTAATCATTAGCTTGAAGTCCATGCAAATGCATGGCAATAATACTTTTTAGAATAATTTTTATGGTAAATTATGTAACATAAATATTTGTGTTGTTTTTTAAAAAATCTAACTCTACTACATTATTCATAAAAAGTTAAGGCATAAAATTTATATAGAGAAATCATGTAAGAAATTCTATGTGCCTTGGACAAAGTTTTCATTCAAATTGGATTGAGAAATTTTTTTCTAATCCAGTCTATTAAAATGCATATAAGAAAGTATATGTTTTCTTAAATTTAATTCTAATAAAAGAGCATGTGAGAATTCGTGTTCTAAGGACAGACATCATTGAGTTAGAGAAATTTCTTCCCATATAACAAAAAAACCTTTATCCACAATGCTTTGCCTCAGTAATTGTTTGATTTTTGATATCTTAGTGTTTAATTGTTTGATTTTGAGACCGAGGTTCATTTTTCCATTAAAGAAGTACTTGAAATAATTTGAAAATTTAATTATGTCCCGAAAATGAAAAATAAAAACGACGACGTTAGTGATAGATATCAGTGACGTGTAACGTGTGTTCAACTTCCCCTTGGTCCCATCTTCCTGCTCTCTAAACCCCCCAGTTCAGCACCAGAAGAGAACTATGCTCGCTCTTTAACACGCAATGAACACGCACCGCGGTGCCACCGGAAGGGCACTCTCACGTGCCCTAGCCCGCACATTCTCAACCTCGTCACATGAACCCTCCGGCGCCACCTTTCCTCTGAAGCACGTGACGAAGTCGAACTTCGAGCCGACGCTTGGCGAGCTGCGGCGGCACGTGCGGGCGGCGGACTTCGTGGCCATCGACCTGGAGATGAGCGGCGTGACCAGCGCGCCCTGGCGCGAGTCCCTGGAGTTCGACCGCTCCGACGTGCGCTACCTTAAGGTCAAGGACTCCGCCGAGAAGTTCGCCGTCCTGCAGTTCGGCGTCTGCCCCTTCCGCTGGGACACTTCCACCCACTCCTTCGTCGCTCACCCGTAAGTTCCGCGCCCAGCTTAATATGCTCTGTTTGGTTGCTCGTAAAAGAAAAGAAAGTTTAGGTTCGACGGATTAAGGGAGTGTAGGAACCGAGCAAGATATAATGATTTCTCTTAGGTTGCACAGAAATTAGGGCATTGGTTTGGGAAATGGCAAGCTCATTTTTGTTTGTTTTTAGCATCAATCGTGCTAGTCCAGAAATATTAGTTATGAAGTTGACAGAGATTATTTATGTGCTTTGACAGGCACAATTTCTATGTGTTTCCGCGTCAAGAGCTGCCGGTAGAGGGCCCCTCTTACGAGTTTCTCTGCCAGACCACGTCAATTGACTTCTTAGCTAGATACCAGTTTGATTTCAATGCATGCATACATGAAGGTAGTTTTATCTTGCCTTTTTGTATTTGCTTTTGGACCTTAAGCTATAACTGTTATTACCTTTTGTAATTGGTGCACATGCTTTGTTGCTTAACTCACTAGTTTTGTGATGTAAAGAATTTGTGTTTGAATGTGGATAGAGTGCCTTAAAGACTCATACAATATCACCCATGATATTAAATGTTCAATGTTGCCAAGGATAGCTTGAACTTTTAGGTTTGAATGTAAAAACCAAAAAATAATTCCAGTTATAATATTGTTGATCAAGATCTAACATGGGAAAACTGCAGAGATAGGGGGGTTGTGGCAGCTTGATAAGCTATGTTCTCTTCAATTGAGTATTATGTCATACTGACGAGACATGTAATTCTACCTTGTTATTTCATCTTTATTTTTTATGTGCTTTCGGTTTGAGAACTTAATCTTGGATAATCTCAGGAATATCTTATTTATCCAGACGACAAGAACATGAAGCACTAAGACGTTTGAATATGGCATACAAGGATGAGTTATTTGATACCTTGTGCAAAGAAGTTAGAGATGTACCGTTAACCCGCATGGCTGACATTCTGTTCAGTGAACGAATCAAGAACAGATTCAGCGAATGGCGCGATGGGTTGTTACGGGATAGAAATGGAGGGTTCCAACTTCAGTGGAACTCAAATGACTCAAAGCAACAATTTCAAACCATTTTCTTTAAGATGCGTCCAGCTCTTAGTCTGACCGGGTTTACTTCTCATCAGTTTGGGTTAATTCAAGGGGTAAGGTATTATAATCTCAATTTAAGCTCGTGATTTGCCTGATTTTGAATTTTTGGTTTTCTAGCATCATGTTTTGATGCAGAGGTGGACTTCTGTAGAGCTGTATATTCCCTGAAAAACAAAGTAGCATTTAAATCAGTCAGCTTATACTCGACAGACCTAGTTCTAGGCTTCTCCCAAGCGTAGCCCAAAGGTTGTGCGCACATGCAGGTGTGTGTCTTGTGCATTAGGAAATCTGAACTGCATTTAGTTGTTCATGTGCTTACTATGACAAAAAATAGAAAAATTTACATGTATCTGACATGTTATACTATCTCAAATGTTTTTTGTTTTTCCTTTTTGATATCCTTAGCTGAAGAAAAAATATGTAGATGCGATTTATAAGTCTAAAATGTTTTGTCAACTCCAGTCTTTGAGAAACACGATGTTGTTTCTACAGATTGTAGTCCAGTTTAAAATACTAATAACTGATGTATAAGACATTAAAATTCTTAACTCAAGTTCAATTCTAACTTTTTTTAGTATGCAAGATAGTAAGGAGCATTTTGGATGATTGATGGTTCAGCAGGACTGAAAGTTGGTACTTATGTTTTGCCATTTCTTAATAGATTATGCTTGGTGCATTACACAAAAAAGACTTTGCTATGAGTCTGTGTAGTACGTCTTTTTGTCTTATAAGATCTGCTAATGTGTTTTAATTTATCAAGAGCCTGACTTCTAAAACTGTAACCCCTTTTTTATTCTCTAAATCTAAGTTTGGTTTGCAATTTACAACTAACGCTCATCTATTTTCTTTGTCATTGGAATTTTTGAATCCTTTGTATTTTAGATGTTAGCTTTTCTTTTTACTTGTTTCTATTGTATACTTCTTGTATGTTGGGGTTGCACCGCTTTATTGTGCTTTTCTTTTTTAGTCAACTACTTAACTTATTATTAGAAAAAAAAAAAAAAATTGGAAAGAATAGAATGCTTCTTGCACAAGGCCTTATCTTGCTGAATGTGAAATTGAAAATTTGCAGGTCATTAACAAGCATTTTAAAGATCTTACTTATGCTCGTGTTACTGGTGAGAATTTCTGCTCGCAACAACTAGTAGTGTATACAGAATCCAAGGATGACATAGACTTGCTTATGGTAAGATAAGTTTATATGTCCTTGGGAAAAATCTATTGATGTACACATACATGTGAAAAAAAGTTTCCAAATGTTCTTCTGATATGATAAACTAATTAATAGTTGACTCAGTTAAATTGTTTTCAACTGTAATCTGAATCTATTTTTCCCTTCAACGAGGTCTTAGTCTTTTCAAGTTTGGGCTGGCTAAGATTTCGAAATTTGAAGTGAGAATTTTAATTGCAATTGAGAAACAATAGAACTATTAAAAAAATAAAAATAATATTGAAATTATGATGTCTCGAGGCATAGATTGTTGGCATCTTTTGTATGGTCATGATGGTGCTGAAAGTGGATATGAAGAGAAAAAGGAATATTAAATCTATTTTTATGTAATCTTATACACCTTGCATGAAATTATAATTTTCTGTTTCCTAATCTGTTGCAGAGAGAGGTGAAAGATGAGCATCGCCGAGGAGCGGAGATGAAAATCGAAGCTGCAATTGGGTTTCGCCATGTTATTGACCTCCTTTCCTCAGAGCAGAAGTTGATTATTGGTCACAATTGCTTCCTGGGTACAACTGTCATCCCAAGTTTCATGAAGAGGTTATTATGGTTATTTAGTATTACTAAGATGGTTCCTTTCCATGACACAGATATTGCACATGTATACAGCAAATTCTTTGGTCCTCTTCCTTTGACTGCAGAAGAATTTGTCTCCTCTGTTAACAAGTACTTTCCTCACATCGTTGACACCAAAATACTCTTGAATGCCAATTATGTACTCCAACAACGGATGAAGAAGTCCAGCACATCACTATCTTCAGCATTTACCCGCTTGTGTCCACAAATTGCTCTTGGTTCTGAAAGCAAGGGGCTGGCGTTACTCCAACCTGTGCAAGTGGAGGTTCAAGTGGATGATATGAGGTTCTTTTGCCATTCTGCCCTTAAAAGTATATCTTGGTCGTGCTTTATTCTATTTGATTGTAACAAGTTACCATAATATTACCTAAACATGGTATACACTTATATCTGCTTTATGAGACACATATAGTTGGCACGTGCAGCTTCCATGTGTGTCATACATCAATCTTTTCTTAAGTGAAAAATGTTTGACATTTCATCTTGGCCTAAATTGTCAAATGATGAAGTCCTGTGCCTGCTACTTGTCTTTCTTGTCCAGGCTGAGGAGTTGATACCTTTAGTTAACATATTTGCAGGACCTCCAACTGGAACTCTGGAGCCAAGCATGAAGCTGGGTATGATGCTTTTATGACAGGATGTATCTTTGCCCAGGCTTGCAGTCATCTAGGCATTGATTTTAAACTCCATTCGCCCTCTGAAAATTTAGCCCACAATGAAAAGCTCTGTCAGCATATCAATCACTTATATCTCAGTTGGACTAATGGAGACATTATTGATTTAAGTACTGGTAAGATTGAAGAGTCTTTGGGAACTAAGAATCTCAAAAAGCAATACTCAAAGATTCTGTTTGAGAACATTGCTTTAATCTGGGGATTCCCATCCAAACTCAAGGCACAGGAGATAAGACAATCCATCTCTAAAGTCTTCGGCCCAACCTCTGTAACTTCTGTCTACCACTTGGATGAATCTGCAGTTTTTGTTCAATTCAGCAAGGCAGGGTTTGTCTCTGACTTTCTGGTTCTAAAGGAAACTTTAGAGAGAAGTGATGGTCCAATCTCAGTTTTGCATCCTCTTGCAAAACTTTTGGAAGGTGGAAACACTCATGCCGCTAGTTATGAAATTTACAAAAAGATTTGCAGCTCATCCATTTCTAAAGTCTTGTTTGCCGATCAGGCAGAGGCAGTTGGTATTAAATGGAAGACTGAGGTGATAGAACCCAAGCTAGCAGTGGAGAGCCGAGAAAATGAAAGTTTTAGAGAAGACAATGCAACAAGTAATGTTCCTAAATCTGCTGAAAATTCCGAGCACAATTTGGAAAAAGATATATTATCTGGCCATTATGAGATCATAGATTCTTTATATACCGCTGAAGCCAATCAGGTTAGAGCTAATAACTTGTAATTCTCGGCATAAGAGGCCGAATCTGTTACTTCAATTTATTTATACCTTTTTGCCCTGTAAGCAATGTATCTTAGTGATACAAATGTTAGCATTAGAAATGTAACAAACAGCAAAAGCAAACGAAATGAATATATGAATTTGCATCGGTACTGCCTTTTCATTTTTTTTCCACTCTTGGGCACATTTCGTGTCATTGCTCGCTGCCCTACTTTTATTTGTCTAGATGTGATCTGCGCGGGTTCAAGTGCCTGAAGAGCATATCTAGCGAGGACTCTATCATACCTGCAAACTCCTAGGATGAGAAGTGGGTCCCTTGTTTTCGGCCGGAATAGTTCCAGCCTTTGTTGTCCCTCAGTAGAGTGAGTCTACTTAGCAACTACCAGACGCAGAGATCGATTGATCATTATAAATCTCAAGAGTGAATGGTTGACTGCTGCCCCCTTGTCTTGGAGGCTCTCTGCCGGGGAGGGGCTTGCTATCGTACCGGGAGAATTGTAGTTACTTTTTGAGTCATGCTACTATGATGTAAGTTCACAATTTAATAGTTCGTTGGTTTTTTCATTTTATCATCAAAATACAACCTCTCATAAATTACTAATAGGTACTGTTTCTACGCCAGGACTTGGCTTTAAAGCCCTATATACAAGTGACTGAGCAGCATTAAGGGTTTGCCAAGCACAGACTAGGATACATCGACTAAATTTTTCACATTTTCATTGTAACAATGAAAACACCATTTAGATGGAAAGATATCTTGAGTAGTGGTAAGTGATACTGTGAATTCAGAACCTAGCTTATATTTTTGTTCTTTTTAACGGCTGACTAA
The DNA here is from genome assembly GCA_900184695.1 of Betula pendula. Lineage (NCBI taxonomy): Eukaryota > Viridiplantae > Streptophyta > Magnoliopsida > Fagales > Betulaceae > Betula > Betula pendula. Next base: position 97,215 of record FXXK01001783.1, on the reverse strand, counting down.
GGGGAGGGGACCTTTCTACTGTCAAGGGAATGCATCCAGAAAAGAATCTGGAGGCAATCCATTTTGCCACTTGGGGGCATAGAAATTCACACTAATGAAAACTTTCCCAACCTTCCAACTGGTATGGACAGTTTCATTGCTATTTAGATCCAGAGGCGCCCATTTTGCTACATTTTTAACTGCTATTTAGATTGACAGTTCCAGTGTAGCACTGGCTGTCCAAATTGTAACCACAATAGGAAAACTATTGTTGTTAAATGGGAACTACAACACCACTAAACCATGAAAATGACAAGATTTATCTCCTAGAAATACCACAATATATGATCATATATCCTATCCTACATGAAAACATAGAAAATAACCAGCACACCCCCCAAAATAGTTAAAAAGTATGAAGCAACCGACAGCTTGATGGTAGAATTCAGTGAAGGCGGCCCCCAGTTGAAAGAATCCCAATCATCATTGCCTGAATCACCATTTGGTTTAGGCGAAGGTGCAGCTCTTGGGGTCTGAACTTCGGCCGACTGCACCATCACACGGATAACCAGTTTTTGATTGGCGTTGCAATGACCTGGCTGCCCACTGATGAAGTAGAAAAACCCATATCGATCAATACGTAATACTGTATTTCCATCTTCAAATTTAGTGATTGGATTGGACACAATACAGTCTTTGTAATTTGTGTAGTTCACTACCAACACCGAGTCATTCTGGTACTTGAAATCTAGAAGGCCAAAAAAAAAAAAAAAAAGCATGAATTTTAAACGTGTAGTTCCAAGCCTACCACTATTATTGCTTTAGGTAAAAAAATATTTTTTTGAGAAATGGACAAAATTTTCTTCCAAACTGGGTTGGAGAAATTTCTTTTAAATTAGTCTATTAAACTCACATGCATTACAAATGCATGTGATTTTCACGCACATTTTTTAAAATGCATGCGAGAATTACATTAAAAATAAATGTAATAATTATAGGCATTTTGGATATATGTCAATTTAATTAATATTTAATAGCTTGAATTAGAGAAAATTTTCAAAATCTGGGAAATTCTGTAACCAAAAGCAAATTAATTAACTGAAAAGAAAAATTAACATCCTCCGGTACGAAAATATTGTTCAACAACTAGGAACCATTCTAGAGCTTACAAAGAATATCTCCAACATGGAACCTATTTTTTTCAGCCCACTTGCTGTAATTCTCCGTCTCATTTCCGGCGGGCTTGATCCAACCTCTATCGCCGCCGACTTGGAACTGAAACGGAGACACCGACACAGCAACCAAAGTGATAAAAAATGTCGAAAACATGACATGGTTGAAGAATTTAGTTAAAGAAGGAGAAGCCATTAATGGCAGTCCCACTCCAATAATGCTAGTGAAGAGACGTCTCAGCGAAATCGGAGTAAATAAAAAAGAGAGGGAAGTGGCGTGGCAGTTAAGTTAGTTATTGTTCACGTGGGCGAGAAAAGTGGAGGTCGGTGGCGGTGCAGTTAAACCTAGTACTAGTAGTAGTTGTGGTCCACCACCTCGTACGAGGCACCTGCATGTACGTGGTGGTCCCCACATTCCTATGACTATGATCAACTGAACGGCTACGATTTGACTGAGGAAATATCAAAGCACGTACCCTCGTGAGTCGTGACCCGTCCCTTATCAATATTGAGGAAACTTCAGAAGAATAACTGCAGCCTGCATGCATGAAGTAACTGAGACGTCACATGGGTTAAATGGAAATATATGATTTAATTGGATTTATAACTTAAAAAGAAAAAAAAAAGAAAAAGGATTTATGACAAATCGATGGTGTTTGGAAAGGAATTGATTAATGATCATAATTAAGGATCAAAAATAGATATTAGGGAGAAGCAAATTATATAGTTTTAACTGCTGAAAAAAAATATCTCTAAAAAAAAAAAAAGATAGTTAGGTAAGGAAAATATTTGGAGTGCTACAATTTTTATTATAAATTTATTTATAAATTGATATGATAATTCATAATTAGTAAAATAATTAAGAAAATTTAACCAATTATGAACTGACACATAGGTTTATAAATAACTTTATAGTCAAAGTTTCGGTATTCTTAGCACCAGCCTAAATGTAGATATATAGCTAGTAAAGGGAGTCAGAACAATAATATACTATTCTATTGACTAGCGAGTAAAATGGGGTAGAGTTTTATTATGAGTACTATAACTTTTATTACAAATATTTTATAAACTGACATAATAATTTATATGACACTTTCACGTCACTAACTATACAATTAAATTTTGAACGTAATTCATTGGAACATCAATTAAAAAATATATATAGTTTTTTGTTTTTCTTCTTTTTCTAAGATAATAGGGTAAGAGGGGACGATCAACTGTAATCATGTGAATCACATGCTCATGGACGATCAACTCTACTTGGGTGTGACTATAGTAGCATCTACTCACAGGACATCGCTTAAAATAGGCTTAAACGATGAGAAACCGCATATACTCCATTAAAACCGATCAAACCATCACTTATGAGAAAGTGTACTGTGCATGCATGTTTGAGGATTGAGAGTATTAATTGGTAATTTTTTATTTTTTATTTTTAAAAAAGAGAATATTAATAGGTGAGACCGCCATTGTATGATCAATCGATTTGATTGCACGTACGGTTTGTGATATTTTCCAAAGTGACATAAAATTGACTGAGGTAAAACCATGTGAATCACAGAGGCAGGCCATGAGCATGTTCTATATTTGGTTAAATCAATCCATCGGTAAACCAAAGAAGAAAGTTTCTGACCCACATGCAGTTGCAACTTGCAGGGCTCCTCTCTCATAATTTAAGTGGTTTTTTTTTTTTTTTTTTTTTGGTAATTCATAATTTAAGTGTTGAGTAGAGCTATACACAAAGGTGGACTTCTAGCATCAGTACATTTCTGTTACTTTATAATGTGTAACTTTAGAGTAATTATTATACTTCATTATATCTTGATAACAATTTTGTCCAGTCCTTTTAGTACTTTAGAAAATGGACAAAATATATTATAAAGAAATCGTCGTTGCAAACGAGCCTTAAAAGTCCGAATTTTGCAAACATAATTTTCACTTTTCAAGTTATATTTTCCAACATAGCTTAAATGGAAAAGGAATTTGACAATATGATCCCATTATTCACATTTGGCCATGTCATCTATTTGTCAATGAGAAATGATATTTTGCATTTTTATGTTATTTTATTGTTGACATGCCATACTCAATTTATTATTGATTTTTTTTTTTTTAATTAAGATTTATCTAAAGATAGATTGAACATGTCACATTAATAGAAAACGCTGAGCGAATGCCAGGATAATGCAAAATAGTATTTCTAACAATTCTAATGAGGTGAAGTTTGTGTTTTCATTTAGAAGGAGTGGGAGACCACACCAAGGTGCATGGTATTTCAAAAATTTCAAAGGTCATCGACATCATCATAGTAAAAACATAATTTTGGAAGGAGATGATCAGGATCGGCTGAAGAATTTTGAAGTTTAAGACGATAATTTTAAGTAAGACATGTTTTTATATTTAAAAATTTATTAAATTTCTATATTATAATGTTTTTTCTTTAAGAATAAATTTTAAAATTACTAATTAAGTTTTTATTTGATACTATTGTTATAGATTCTAAATTTTTCACACGAGTAAAAATAAATAGCTAAAATATAAAATTATCATAAAGAAAGAATACATAGGCTACGAAGTATCGAAACTCCTAAATGAGGAGAGACAAAATGCCCTTACAATTTTCATTGACTAATATTCAAGGCCTTCTTTTTTTTGTTGAGGCCATTTTTTTTTTTTTTCTCTTCCAAATACCTTAAGCAGTGGCCTACCTATTGAGCCAGCCCCAAAGATGATGGAAGCCGAATCTAGTTTCAATATTGTAGTTTTTACTTTTATTTTTCCTTTGCTAAGCCACTTTATAGCACTAGAAAATCAAGTGTGATATTTCTCATGTTGAGAGTCGATGGCACTTATAGGGTAACGTTGTTTGGAGTACTGCAACTTTTATTGTAAATTGATGCGGCAGTTTATGTGGCACTTATTTCATTAACCACTAAACAACTAAATTTATCTGTCACGTGAGTTTATAAAGAAATTATAATAAAATTTGTACGTACGTAGTACTAGATCTAAACATTTTCCTATAGAATATAATATGTTATTCAAAATGAATTTTTTTTTTGTTTTTTCTTCCAAAATTCCAACGTGGCTCACTTTATTTCCAACTAAGTTAAAAGATGGTGTTATGCATGTATCTTATCTTTTTTCTTCGATTAATTGATTTCTTATTTGAAATTGGCCTCAAAATGACACTACATGCACTACTTGCCGCCCTTTTTAGAAAAGGGCTTTGGCAACCAAATAGCTGGTTCCCCATAAAGAGTGGCAGCTAGCATTGGAATTCTATATTATGCCTTTGATTAATTATGAATTTCCACGGGCGCCTTTGAAAAACTAGATGTTTTACCCAAAAGACTAGGTGTTTGAAACCATGGAATAGTTTGGCAAATGGTTTTTGACTTTTTGTTCTTCAAAAGTCAACTTTTTTTTTTTTATTATATTACCCAACGACATTCTTCAATTTTATCTATCTCAAAATAAATTCACAATCCCATTCTATCTTATTTCTTTTTCCCAATTAAAACTATTGACCAAACACACCTCACATTTTTATTTTACAATTATCTTTTATGTTAACGTACATAGCAATATCAATCAATTTTTATTTTTTTTGAAAAAAAAAAACTATTTTGTGTTCTCTCAACATACTTAGTTGACGTAACATATTCAATTCACCTTTAGATCAATATTAATTTTTTTTTAAAAGATAATGGTGGATTGAATATGCCACTTCAGCTAAATATGCAAAATAACATATTTTTTTTAACAATAACTAATTCAAGGGCTAGTTGGGACTGTCATGTTAGAATTATGAGATAAAAATGTAGTTTCTAGCATTAGGGTGCGTTTGGGTAAGCGATTTCGTAGACAATAAGTGCGATTTTAAACCAAATCGTAAAAACTGAATTGTTTGGGAACTGCGATTTTAAAAAATTGCGATTTGAAAACGCAGAAAATCTGCGATTTCAAATCGCAGGTAAGGAGGTGTTTTTTTGAAAACGCAGAATTTTAAAACACTAAACTGCGATTTTAAATGCCAAACTGCAATTTTGCCAAACGCTAAACTGCGTTTTCAAAAATCACGTTTTCAAATCGCACTTTTTAAAATCGCTATTTTTAAAATCGCACTTTTTGAAATCGCAATCCCAAACAGGCCCTTACTCTATAATAATTGGTAGATAGTGAAAAAAGTAATGCTAGAAACTATACTTCTATCACACTATTATTTTATTATTCTGACATGGCAATTCCAACCAAACATCTATTCAAAATTTGTAGGAAAATGTGTGGTTATATGTAGTTTTTCTTGTAATTTCTTAAAAATTCATATGACAGTCCACATTTTATAAAAATTGAGTGTCACATAGAACAGTCGTATACCAGTTAATATTTCAATATAAATATAATAAATGTCACTTTGATTGACATGTGTCAATCCACATTTAAGTAGTGCAATTAATTAGTCCATTTAATAAAAATTGAGTGTTGCGTAAATCATCACATAATAATTAACATTTTACTATATATATATATTATGTAAATTGACGTTTCAGTTTACATAATAGTAAAAAGAGTGAGTAAATAAGGAATATGAAATTTTACAAGAAGATATTTGCATTTGTCACCGCGGTTAAATAAACACAAAAGTGGGGCCCACTGGAGGTCTCCACCCTGCATGTCTTCCAGATGTCACAATCGCAGGGTAAACTCAGTCCCCTAAATCACATGTCGACATCCATGCCCCCCATGGCACGCGTGAATGAGATCTGGTCGCACTGAGAAATGAGAATCAAGACTCTTTTTTTTTTTTGGATTTACCTGCTATACACGGTCACCATCCCCCCCACTAAATTTAGTTATTATAGTTTTTTTATGACGCTACCCTTTTTTTTTTCCCCCAAAAAAGTTAAAAGGGAAAAAGGGTATAAAAAGTGTAATAATATCGTTATGGGCGTTTTTAAATAATATCGTATAAAATATTTCACTTTTTTAACAAAATGACCGTTTTAAAAACATATATATATATATATATAAAAGGAGTTTGCTAGAATATTTTTTAGAGGCCCTTTTAGGGGTCTTTTTAATTTTTTTTTAATTTTTTTAATTAAATTAGGGCCCACTTTTCATTGAGAGGTGGGCCCAATTTGATTTAAAAAATAAAAAAAAATTCTAAAATGACCCCCTAGAAGGACATCTAGAAGATGCACAAGCATTTTTCTTATATATAAAATCAATTTTCGCACACAAAGGGATGAAGTTTAAAAACGTGAAAAAAGTTAACATTTTTAAAAATGCAGACCAAATCACACATTTGGAAGCCATTAAACCAAACAGACACGTAGAAATTCTTGAACACTCCTTCAAAAATAGTTGAGTCATAATTTGATCTCAAATCCATGTTAAGTAGGGTTTGAACCTAAACATTGAGAACTAACGCATATGATTTGTTTGGTTTGCGATTTTAAAATGTACGATTTGAAAATATAATTTTATCCTAATTTAGCCTTTAAAATTATATATTTTTAAAAATTTACCTTTTACTTGCGATTTGAGTTTTCAAATAGCAATTTTTAAAAAACTCATTTTCAAAGATACTTTTTTATTTTTTTAACAATTTAATCTAAAATCGAGCTTTTAATATATGTGAAATTGTAGTGCAAAAAAGACTCATAGTCACAAAACTATCGATTTGATAATTATTAACTAGCTTATAAGGCTCCTTCAAACAAATTAAAGATAGAAAACAATACGATAAGTCACACTTTTATTTATTTTTTATTTTTTACTTTCATTAATATGAGGTTGCCACATGGCTCATACCGAAAATGGCCTAATAAATGTGGATAAGGATATTTTATAATTTTTTTTAAAATAGTTAATTTTCAAATTATGTGAATTTAAGTTTTTTTTTTTTGGCATAAAATGACGTAAAAAATGCTATCTATTACAAATGTGACATGTTATACCAATGAAAATTGAGTATATTTTTATCAGATTATTGCGATTTATGTCATAAAAAAACTTTTAGTTAAAAACTGTCTTTTGCTTTATTAAAGAAGAAATATTTTTTCAAAAGTTAAAAAAAAAACATTTTGAAAGTTTTTTTTTTTTTTTTTGCTATATCAAAAACATGCCACATTTTTAATATGTAGTATTTTTTAAGCTATTCGACACAAAGAACGGCCAAAATTAACATAATTTAAAAATTCACACTTCTAAATAAATTGAAGTAGATCTTAATCCGAGAAATGCACCCTTTGTTATTTAATTTGGTAAATAAATATGACAGCTACGGTGAGCCTCTCTAATTAGGAAACGGATCCTCTCCAGCTTTGAACTGGAGGGGAGCCGGTTTGGCAAAACACATGGGCCCATTTTTGTAATTAAAAAATTTAATTACAAAAATGCCCATGTGTTTTGCCAAACCGGCTCCCCTCCAGTTCCTTTGAACTGGAGAGGATCCTATTTCCTCTAATTAAATGTGGGGAAACTAATTAATTAGAGGACCGCTTTTACTCCCACTAGCCGGTCAAAACCATGCACCGTGGCTTATAGCCGGTGGCCAGGGTCTCTATAAGAAGAGCTCTCTACTGTTCTATTGTGGTAAGAGTTTTTCGCTTAATTCTACGTTCTCTCTCTCTCTCTCTCTCTCTCTCTAGATCCTCTTCTCCTCCTCTCTCTCAAGCTTCGTCTTCTTTGTGTGTGCTTTGGTTATCATCATCATCTGTTAAACAGTAGATATTCTAATTTCGTGCTTTTAAATTTATTTCATTTAAACAATCCATCCGTTTTTGCTGATCATAATGTATTAATGTCAAGCTGTGTTTCCTTCACAAATCATACTTTCATGGAACAGAAACCTTCACTTTCATCCAAAAAAAAAAAAAAACCTTTGTTTTAATGAAGCCATCTCTCTCTCTTTCTCTCTCAGCTTCATCTTCTTTAACTAAAACCATATGCATTTTCATTTCAGACGATCCATCCATTTTGATGATAATATTAGTTTCTTTTTTAATGAAGCCTCTCTCTCTCTCTCTCTCTCTCTCTCTCTCTCCTCTGCTCATCCGCATCGCATCAAAGAGTGTGTGTGGTTTGAATCTGTCATAATTCACAGCCTCTATATATTCTGTGGTCTAAGAATAATCATTTCATGGGAGAATTTTCGAGCAGCTGTACGTATACAAAGGCAAGTTGATGCTTATACATAATTTCCATTGTTTTTTTTTTTCAATTTTTTTGTTACGGCATCTCTATGTTAATTTAGAACAGCAATTACATATAAATATATATAGATCTTAGTATAAAAAGAAAAAGAGAGAGGATGTGGTTTTAATCGATCTCTGTTTTAAAAAAGTGATTTATAGTAGAGAAGTTGAGTCCAGTCGACAATGCAGTTAATTTGTGAAGAGTGTGTTGAGACCCCTTCTTTATTACCTTTCAAAGTAGGTCTAAAAGTACTGGGGAAAAGACGCTGCCCATTTTCTACAAAACCTAGCCGCCCCATAACACTTGAACAAGCCAAAAAAATAAAGGTCTGTGATATATATATATATATATATATAGCCGCCACACACCTAGCAGGAAGAAGTCTCATTATTTTTTTGTGCTCTTTTTCGTATGTCAGAGCATTCACAATTTTCACACTCAATGTTAAAAACTAATGATTTTATAATATTTGTTTTCTTTCAATTTTTTTTTTTCTTTTCACTCCACTAAGGTTGATTTTGAATGCAAAGAGCTCTCTAAAAGTTGGTTTGATCAATAAAATATAATATTTAGTTAAAATTGATAAATATTTAAAGAGTTTAATGTTTTGTTGTTTTGAAAAATGGCAAACTAAATCAATAGATTTTTAGAGTTTAATTTTTTTAAAAAAAAAAAAACATTGAAGAGCCCAATGTGAATACTAGCTAAAGAAATAGAGAGAGAAAAAAAAAATCCTTGACTTAGGTGAGAGTAAAATTTGAGTATATTAGAGCTTTGATTTTCAGGTTTTAAGTATTTTTTTTAATGTACTATTATATTTTGTTAGTAAATTTCTTTCTCGTTGTCATTCATAAACGTATCTCATATTCTCATACTAGGAAAATCATGTAAATTTTTGTGTTTTCGTGTGGTTGTTGTGTTATTGATTGTGATCCTGATGTATTAATTGCACAAGAAAATGATTTCAGTTTATATTCTTGGCATGAAGTGGTAAATACCCACATATGTATTTCAAAATTAAAAAAGTACATGGTTTAATTAATTTATGGATGGGACTTTCAATTCACTGGTGTTGATGGATCCTAAGACCCATTAGGCACAGTACACGCCCTCTTTTTTTGTCTGTCTTGCCATAATTAGTGTCCTGAGGCTGAAAACTTTGCTCATGATGAAGTTTTCTATCGACACGCAAGCTAGCTTTTATGTTTATATCTCTGTTCCAATCAATTCCTTTATATGGAAACATACATGCATGCATGTTTATGCATGCATGCGTGTATATATAGATCGGTTTATAGCCAGATATAGATCATAATGCTGCACATATGTATGTGCATTATAAAAGCATGCATGCATGTGATGTGATCTCATACTAAAGCATTTTTCATGGCTTTCCATTTCAGCGATTGTTTGATGAAAGAAGAATGCATGTCATGCATGCATCCATGCATTCAATGTCATTGATGGTGGATGACATGTACAGGAAACGGCATCATGTTGACAGAAGAGAGAGAGCACAACCCGCCATTGGCTAAAGAGAGTCTTTGTCTTTGTTGGGAGTGTGCTTTCTCTTCTTCTGTCACCATCACTTCCATTACAACAGCACTAATTATATCCTTCATGATCCTCATCAAACAGGTCAGATCAACACTTGCTAATAAAATGGGTAAATTTTGAACCTTAAATATGATGTCACAAAACTTTCATTAGTTTAATTTTATTTTTTTTAACTCAATCTATTAAACTGACATATGTTCTTAAAATTATTTATTTATATATATATATTTTAAAAAAAGTATATTACAAAGTAATTATAAAAGGTCAATTTAGAATTTTACAGAATGAGGCTATGTCCATAAGCTAGGCTCCAATCTATTGGTTGGCATTAGGAAGAATACTGTCTGACACCACAAAAGTTGCATCAGTGAAAAGCACCACTGAATCACAAGAATGACAGTACTGTATTGGTTTATGTGATGACCAGTACTATAGTTTGTATGATAATTGTAATAGACTAGTGCATCCCTGGCCCATCATGCTTCACTGCATTCTTTACAGAATTTTACCTACTTCAACTTTGGTTTACTAGATTCTAAACTGTCTCACATATATATATATATATATATATGCTTCAAATGTTTGTAAAAATGAACTGTTACTTCTTTTGTATTTGGAACATAACGGTCAATTTTTAGAGAAATCAATTTCTCTTATAGCATGTGATGAGGGGCTTCTTAGGTGTCTTTAAGTATCAGGCTCCCGCACCATCCTCTGAGGGATCATATGATTAGCTGTAATCGAAAGCAGAGCATATAAGAGCAGTTATTGCAGAAGAAGTTTCCATTGGATCACACAAGGGGGCTAGTGAACAAGGATCCAAGGTGGCTGCACAAGCCAAAATACCGAGGCATTCAGCAGGATGCTTTGTACAGCATGACAGTTCACATGCGAGCAGGGCGGCATCCCAAGCATCATGTCTAGGCTTGGCAGCCCAAGACATCTGGACTTGATTTTAAGAAACTAATCTCAAAGGCTGCTGAGTCCTGATTGCAGATATTTCTGGTGTGTCTTTGCCTTGTTCGAAGGGTTTCTCCATCAAAAGGAAATAAGAGCAATGCTTGGTTGTCTCTAATAGGTGTTGGAGAAGATTGATTTGGAGTATAATTGGGTTATAGCTGATAAGCACTCTTTGTAATTAGTTCTTTTACTGACGTAACTTGTGAATTGTGTAACTCATTCAAATTATCCCTAATCTCTGGTGGCAATATAAGAGTTATGAGCAATTATGAGTTTAGTTATTTTTCCATCAATCAACCTTTTTAACTTTATATCACCCCATATTAAACAACTTCACCTCCATCTCCATTACAAAGGTCTGTCTTTGTATATACTCAATACAAATAATTCCTGTGACTCAAAACACTCTTCTTACTACCCAAACAAGAAGGTTGGCTTTGCTAAGGAACGAATACGACCTAGCAGATCCTTATTCGTCAAGACCAATTTTCTGAAGCATAAAGCTTTTGTACATTTATGAACACCAGGCCGATAAAGCAAGGAACTTGAACCTTAGGAGCAAAAGAGGAACTTGAGTAAAATTTTACAGCTGATTTGAAATTCCCTGCTAATCCTTTCACTAACAATAAACTTATATATCTCCTATGGCATGACTGAAAAGCTACAAACAGAAAGAGAGATTCTCCCATTGTGAGACAGAGCAGCTTTCAAAGATCCATTTGGCTCCAGTTACATTATAAAATCTCAACAAAAAAAAAAAAAACCATTTCTGAGATTCACATATTTATAGTGGTACAAGTTATAGAAAATGCCACAAATTATTCATGGCTTCAGTAAAACATACTATTAGAGAAACAGGAAAAAATATCATTTTTAACTTTATAGAAGAGCATTTATATGGATTTATTTTTCCTCCAAATTGTCATTTTTTTTAATAGCATGTGAGAAACACTTATTTTTTTAATAAAATTTATTTCAACTCTTTTAATACTATTGAAAAAGTATGTGCTTCTTGTATACTAAATGAACACATTATAGACTAGATTGAACTCTGGACAAACTTCCTCCAATCCAGTTTGGAGGAAAATTATGTCCTATCTATGGCAGAGTGCTGATTCACAATTGAAACATTTAAAGAAGTTTCCTGCGTCTCAGATACAGCAGAGACAACAAAGAAAGTTCAATGGAATAGTTTTGAACTCAGGCCAGTGAACTCCTACAGCCTCTATTTACTACAAAATGACAATACTACAATTACAATGCAGCTAAAAGAATGAAAGAATCGAACTATCATACAGAGAGATAACAGGAATTCTTCCTTCAGCAAACTTTAACCTCAGACAGAAAGATGGGGCTGTCGCACTCTTCTTCACTTTCTGAAACAATGTCATCGAGACAAGGCAAGCCATAAGAGAAAGAGAGACTTGGCTTAATCCTTGGCACGGCGAGTGGCTCCACCTCATTATTAAGGATTTGCAGGACTCTCCTCATAGAAGGCCTCTCTGCATTATCCGGGTTTGCGCAGCTCAATCCCACCAGCAACAGCTTCCTCATCTCTTCCTCCTCAAACTCCCCTTTCAATCTTTTGTCAGCTGCTTCAATAATCTTTCCTTGAGAATGCAATCCCCAAACCCAGTCAACCAAATTCACCATTTTGAGACTCCCCGTTTCCCTCTCAATTGGCCTTCTTCCACAAGCCACCTCAAGCACAACCACCCCATAACTGAAAACATCAGTTTTCTCAGTTGCTTTCCCATACTGAAGATACTCAGGTGCAAGATATCCCATTGTTCCAGCAGTAAGCGTGGACACAGGGCTCTTGTCATGATCCATGAGTTTTGCCAATCCAAAATCACCCAACTTCGCATTAAAGCTCCCATCCAGCAACACATTACCTGTCTTTATGTCTCTGTGAATCACTTGCTGTTCACATTCTTGATGCAAATATGTCAGAACAGAAGCCAATCCGACCGCAATGTTAAGCCTATGGGACCAATTCAACGAAGTACCATGCCCAAATTCTTGGTACAGCACCTTATCAAGACTCCCATTAGGCATGAAGTCATAAACAAGCAATAAATCACCCTTAGCAACACACCAGCCTTGGAGCTGAATCAAATTCTTGTGCCTCAAGCCAGCTATAATAGACAATTCGGAGAGGAATTCGGTCTTACCTTCGTGGGAATGTTTCGATCTTTTCACTGCAGCAATTGTTCCTGTTTTTGATGACACAAAAAGGGCTTTGTAGACCGTACCAAACGCCCCATGGCCTATAATCCTGCTGGAATGAAATCCTTTTGTGGCTGACTTTAGCTCTTTGTAACTGAATTCTCTTGGCCCTGCAAGCAGCTCTGCTTTGAAGCTCGTCTGGGTTCTTATGCCCCTCCATTTCCTGACCGAGATGTAACCGAAAACCACAAGAACGACGAAAACGAAGGCCGGACCGGCTACCACGAAACCGAAACCAATCCCCTTGTGATGTTTACTGCCGGAACTTGGTACAGGAATTGCTGGCTTCACCGACACCGAGCTGTCGGAGACATTGTGAGGACTTAATCTCGGCCTCGCCGGAGCGAGCCCGAAAGTACTGAAGCTCCAATTCTCAATCAAATGAAGCTCGGTGCTCCCCTCCGTCGAAGCCGAAAAACCCACGTACATAACCGCCTTGAGATGATCGGAGAGATCAATATCCACACTTAGGACTGGGTTTTCCGGCTTAAAGCTTGAATAACTCAAGGAAACGTTAAGCTTTCTTTCACCATTCGCGTAATCAATCCAAGCCGTGATCCAATTCCCGCTCTTGAGATCAATCCCCCGCAACATTGCATCGCCGGTCTGGATCGAAATAAGGTTTTCGATGTCCAACCCGACATGGTTCTCATTCGGGTCGTCGAAGCGCGGGTCAAGCCGGGTATCGAATTCGATCGCGACAAACTTGTTTTTGGCCAATTGGGAAGAGTTAACAAGGCCCAAGTACCCTCCCGGGCTGCCAAGAGTCTGGTTATACGGCGAGAGAAAGAATGCTAATCCGTCCCCGAACGAGCTCGGATTGACGTTGGGAATGGAGAAGGAGAATCTTGTGGAGAAAGAAGCCGTGACATTCAAGTCCGGGTCGAAGAACGTGATGGGTTTGTTGTAGATCATGGTGCCGGCGCTCGAGGACGGCACGCCGAGCTCTCGGGTGAGCCCGACGACGCCGTTCCGGAGGTAGGAGTCGCCGAGGAGAGTGAGGTTCCGGAGAGTGAAATATGGGAAATCAAGACTGACATTGTTGGCTGCGGCGGAAGAAGGGTCTGTGAAGGTGAAGAGAGCAACGAGGAATGTCGTCAAGAAAACAAGAAGCTTTCTTGGAGGCATGGTTGTGGAGCAATTGTTGAAGAGCATTGAACCAAGATTGAACAAAAGGAAATGGGTTTTTGAGAGAGAGAGAGATTCAACTATTAGAGAAAGGGAAGAATACAGAGGAGAGAGGGAGAAAGTGGGTGGGACGTGGGAAAATGGGGTTTAAACGGGAAGAAAATGGGCGCGTTGGTCGGTTTGAAAGGGGTGTAGAATATTAGGGCTTGTAAGTTTTGTAACGGCTATCAACACATGCTTGTGGGGACGGCACCGTTTGAGGGGTGGCGCCTGGCGGCCATGATGGGATAGGAGTTGAAGGACTGAGTCAAAGATTTCGGTTAAGGTGTGGGTCTCACCTGGCATCATCATGATTCATGAGTGAAGACTTTGTCAGGTATTATTTTATATTAATTATTTCTGAATTTAACAAGTTCTTGAATTTTTTTTTGGATACTTTTAAGTATATTTTCTTGACAATTATTTTTAAATTAGATTAATGAGTTTTTATCACATCTGTGATGATGTTAGAAGGAAGACTTTTTTTTTGTGTATTTTTTTAAAAAAATTAATATAATTTTAAAAATTATGATTAAATTTATGATAAATTATTATTAAATTTTAATTTAAAAATAATTTTAAAAGTACCTTAAATTATTATTGCCCACTGCCACTGCATGACTGCTTAAAAAATATATATATATATATTGCTTAAAACTTTATTCAAATGGCTAGTCAGCACTATTCATTTGCCACGTGGCAATCTCGTTGGGGCACTGAATTCCACAATTTTTTTTTACTTTTTCACAAAAGTTCGTACTAATGGACAGTGAGTTTTTGGCCAGGTGATAAGATAAAATAATGGAGCTGGAATTTAAACGGCAACATGGAAAGATTCTCAGTACGATAATGGACCATTATGTGCTCAGGGAGACTCGGTCGGGGCTTCTTTGTTGAATTCGGTGATGACAAGAGGAGGCCAGGTGATCACGGGTCCAAGATCCAAATCCAGTATTTCAAAAGGGTAATAATGTAATCAAACGTCATATAGCCGTTACATATGGTATCTTTTAGCTCAAAAGGATAAAGTTTCTTTGAAATTGGGTGCCAAAGAATTTCTTTCCATTCAGATTATTACATGATTTTTATATGCATTCCTAATAGAATTAGCATATGTTAATTTAAAAATACATGTGAAAATCATGTATTAAAGACATTTCAACTCATTATAATCCTATTTGAAAAAAAACTTTGTCTAGACAATAAGTTGTTGAAGACCATAAATATATATGTATTTTTTTTAATGATAAAAACCACCATTTTAGCCTGACTACTTTACTCAGAAAGATTATTGCTCTTTTATTTTACAGAAGAAAGAACGAGAAAACAACAAATAAAAAAGCATCTTTATTTTTTGAAAGGACACTTCGCGTGTTTTACTTTTGAATAAAGTAATTTATATTATTGTTGCCGACTTGCGAAATCTTCGATTTTTACAAAAAGGTTCACTAAACTTCTCGCATGCATTTTCTCATTCTTCCATCCGATAAGGTTTGAGATATTCTATATCTTCTATTTGCTATCTTCCAACATCTCCCACTTCAAATAAATCCACTGAGATCTGCACTCAAGCTCACTGTACTTGAGTGCAAGTAATCCACCAAAGGTATTACTTGTCCAACTCTATTCAACAAATTCAACTTTCTAATAAGTTCAGTCTTCTATCTAAAACAACTTGAAGCTCCCTGAATTTCTGGAAAAAAACAATTTCAATTTCCATTATATAATAAAATACATAGAAACTCACTCTTTTTACAATTCCATGTGGAATACTGTCTTCCTGCTTTGGCCTCAGAGAATGGGCCACTGTTGGAATCAACAGACAAAGGTACACCTAAAGGTTAAACTTATTATATCAGAAGAGTAAGCTCTGAGCAAGGAGGGGATGAGGAAGGGGGAAGGGGAGTGGAGTAGGAGGAGGACTAATGCCAGAATCATTTTAGCTGCTTTGGCAGCTTTGAAACATTTCATGGAACTTAGAAATTATGGTCAGGTTGCTAAAGGTCTAATATAACAATGGCTGGAGAAATAGCCTGTTCCTAAACTCTTCACAGCATGTTCTTGAGAAATCTGCCACATTAAGGGGAAAAAGTAAATTACTTTGTTGAGTATTTTGTTTAATGCGAAGACAAGGCAGAGACATGATGCTCCATTCCAGAGGGAAAGAAAATGAAAAACAAATCTTAAGGAACCACACCTTTTCTTGACAAAATCCCTCAAACCAGAGGACTGAAGACTTGCAAATTTAAACTCCATCTTCATTCTCTAGCCACCTACTTCAGCTGATGCTTTCGAGGCAATAGGACTACAGAAGCATATATTTGTTTTTCAGTCTAGAAATAGCTGATTCGTAGCTTTAAATTATAGAAAAAGATGTTACCTTCAGCTATATTGCAAAAGCTTTCTGGGGGGAAAATGGCTTCTGGATTTACCATTTGCTGGGAAGAAACAAGTTGAGCCACGCAATGTTTACTGCAAAAGAGAAATAACTTGTCAACATTTTGCTGAGGCACACAGAAAGAAACATCATTACAGGGTTGCTCAGCTGCATATGCATGTTAAGTGATTTGTGTGCTCTAAGGTTTGAAGACCATGTTTCATTTAAGAGGACGAAATTGAGTTACACACCTGGCCCATGAAGGAATTGGTTTACTGTTTGGTACATCATCGTCTTCTTCATCTTCATCATCTGAAACTTTGTATGGAGAAATATCATATGACTGTTCTTGATTTGTGTTGGCAATCAAGACATCATTTTCTATTACTTTGTCCAAATTGCTCGTTACCTGAAAAACAATGTGGGAAGTCTCAGCACGAGGCTGTACATGCAACTTAATATATTCAAAATATGTTAGAATGGTCCACAAGGTGTTTGAGATTAACAATTATATTAAGCTATTTAAACTTCGACCAAAATGAAGTTCTTTTACTAGGAAGAGTAGTCTGGCAAGTAGCATGACAAACAAGAGAAATTCTAACATCTTATATCTGACAGATTTGCTTGCTGTCTGATTTGCACCTCAGAATCAAATGCAACTATTATTCGTTTTTATTATATATGAAGGCGGACAACTCCATAGCGAAAAATTATGGAAAAAGTACCACAAAATACCTTTTGATTATTGTCACCATTCAAACACTCAGAAATCTCAAGTAGAGTGCTCACTTTTCTGGCATTACTTGATGGAATCCTGGTAGTCCTGGGTTCAGTCTCTGAAACCTTCCCGAGATTGTCAGCTTCCCTAAATTTTTCCGTCCTTTTATGCTTATCTGTTTCATCCTTATATTCCTTCCTCTCATTTGTTCTTGTATCCTATAGCAGACAAACCAGTAATTTATGTTATTCCTAAAACAGCAAGCAGACAGAATCATAAATTGTGTAAGAGCATAAGGCATCTTACTTTTGTTTGGTATTTCAATTCCTTCTCTTCTTTCTCACCACGTAACTTCTCATCATGTTCTTGCCGCTGCCTATGTGATTCCTCAACACGCTTTCTTTTTCTCTCCTTCTCTTTCCTGTCTTCTTCTTCCCTCTGCCTTTTCCTTGCTGCAATATCAGCCTCTTTTTTCTTGTGCGCCTCTTTTTCCCTTTTCTTCTGCAACTCCAACTGCCTCAAATTTTCCTGCTCTATTCTAGCTCGCTCAAGTTTCAAAGCTTCCTTCTTCTTTTTACGTTCAATCTCCTTCTTCTCTGCAAGACGTTTTGCTGCATCAGCAGCCTCCAGGGCTTTCACTTTGATGTCTCTCTTCCCTAAGAGGAAGCACAAGAAGTTTCAATATACCATGTCATCATTAAGGGAAAAAAAAAAATCAGGATTTTCAGCAAACACACACTGGAGTATAATCAAACAATTGATAGAACCTCATTGCAACCCTAATCTTAAATACCATGATCAGAGACACGCAATTACAGCTTCTTAGAAAACTTGTAGAGGAAACCGTTACTAAGCATATGAGAAATAAATGGTGGATTCCAGCGTCAGCATACTTTCCCATTATCAAATAAAACAAAAATTGCATTTCTTCAATTCAAACTGAGTGTTCAAGTCAGGCATTTTTAAAAATGTTCAAACCATTCATTCCAGGGCTCCTCAAGATTTCACCATTTCAGGATACTCGATTTCATCAATGATTTCTGACATTAACTTTATTTATCTTTAAGAATAGTGATGTCAGCATCCAATTCTCTGTTACAACATATCTTGTTGAGACATAATTTACTTGGAAAATTTGAGGCCTATGGCACTGCTGATGCTGTTGCTTGATGGCCTGATTTATGCAATGTATGAAACGTTATAGGAAATAAATAGATAATAAGAGAGAGAGGGGACAAACTCAGCAATAGCTCTTCAGTTCCAGAGAATCAAGAGAAACAGGTAGAAAACTATCCGACTTCAATGGCATAAGCATTGCTTAGGAAACAAAAACACAAGCCATCAAATTGACCACACAAATTCAGTTCAATAAAGCAGTTTGAACTGAAAACTCAGACCTTCTTATGGTCACGGTTAAGGTAGCCAATATGAAGTTGTGTGATCAATGGAACAGTATGTACTCCAGGCAAAATCAATTTGGAATCTTCTATACCTAAACTTAAGCATCAGGATGTGTGTGTATCCAGATACAAAAAAAAAAAAAAAAAAGAGATCTAATTTTTTGGGTAACCACTTGTCAGCGAAAAAAAATGTGATTCTTTGTGAAAAAGAAAAGGAGGAAGAAGAAATTACCTGTGACAACAGCAGCTGCTTGTTTTTGTTGAACAAGTGGAATAAATGAAGAAATATTGGAGACGATATTGTTAGGCTTGGACTCCCTCTCTGAGTAACTAGGGCCCCCTTTTCTCATACTGGTTTTTCCAGGTAATTTTGGCTTACTGAACCTGTTATGAAATGATTCTGTGGCCCTCTTAACACCATTTGCTCCAATTGAAACACTCTGGTTTTCTTTTGCCTTATTTGCATATCTTTTCCCACGACTGTGTTGGTTTCCAAGCTTCTGTTTGACCCTAGTATGAGTCCCAGTAAAGCTAAATTCTGTGTTAACAGAATCTAGACTACATCTGTCAGCATATATCTCCCCTTTGGAAATTGATGCAGGAGGGTTTGGATTTTCTGTAATGTCAGCAAGTGGTTCTCTTTTTACTGAGCTAGTCGCCATTTCTGAACAAATGCCTTCTGGGAAAGTCTCAGCTACCTCATCTGCATTCTCATTTTCTTCATTAATGCAGGGAAGTTCTGGATTTAAGCTTGCTCGCTTCTCTGAACTGCCAGAGTTTGATGTGATTCTGTCCCAGAATTTCCCAACTGGAGATGAACAAGGATTCCTTATATTCCAAGCAGATTGATGACTAGAGTTCGGTAGGCAATCAGAATAGGACCTTCCATGAAAACAGTCAACTTCCTCACTCAAGCAACTACTAGAAAGCTGCTTGCCAGTATCATTCATAGAAAAAGTGCTTCTCAGGTCCATGCCTTCTAGAAGCCCATTCGGAACAGACTGATAAAGGCTTTGTATTGTGTGCGAATGATGCATGGTTGAAGAACAGGATAATGGGGTATTCATGCAAGCAGACCTGCAAAGCTGCTCCAGAATACTTGCACGTTCTATTGCAGTATCTGAAAGGTCGAATTTGTCAAAGCTAATTCCCTCTCCAGCAATGCATGGCTGTTTGTCGTCTGTTTGCATGATGAACCCCTCAAGCACAGGCATAGCGTCATCAGCTTGAGTCATATCCAAGGAGTGGCTACGTGGAGAACCAACTGAGCAACATAAAAATTTGTCATTCCCTTCCAAATTAGATCTCTTCTTTTGCAAGGTTCTTTCGCTACAACTAAAATGTTCTGTAATTGCCGGTCCTAATTTGTCTTCAAGATGCATAGGAACTTGGTTCTCTTCTACAAAACATTGCATCCCTGCATCAACAATTTCGCTATTTGGACCAGCCACTCCCACTTCCTCTGTGAAACAACCTTGAGAATCTCCAGCAGCCTGGTTAATTAAACTTGAGATAAAGGACACCCTTAACCCATCATCCATAAAAGTGAAAGGCATGTTTGCACTTCCACCCCTACCTTCCAAGCTAAGTTCAACCTGTCAGACAATTTTTCGACATATATCACAACATCAGAATAGCCCTAACAAAAGCAAAAAGCAACCTGTGGAGTTCAAAAAAAAAAAGTTTTGAACCTGGGAGCACTTGCCATAAAACAAAGTGTTAGACATGCAAAATTTGGGCAAACAAACTCCATCCATTCATAATTTGACCATACTAGGAATGAACAAGGGATTGGTGATTTAAGATCTACCTAAATGATAGACTAAAATGAAAGTCTACCATCTAGAGTGAACCATCTCTTCAGATAAATGTATCAACTTAAACAAAGTCATAATCCCAACTTAACAAAGACATGAATCCTCTTCGCCATTCAGCTCTAGCTAAAGCCATGTGTTCCCTCACCGCATCTACCCATGCTCTTTTTTGTCATCTCAGAGGTTTTTGGATTCATTGACCACCTTTCTCGAGGTTATGGGTAAACATCTATTGTCAGTTTTTTTTTTTTTTTTGGGGGGGTTTTGGGGGGTCACTATCACAAGAAGTGTAAGTGACATTTTCAGAAATATAAGCTGAAACTTCCTCAGCCCAGAAACAATGAAAGGGCTAACAGCAAAGTTTATGTGTTTCAACTTAAAGATTACCATCATCTGATCAGGTCAATATTTTCTAAGTGACCTACCTAACCTGGTATTCGTCTATGACATTGAAACAACCATCAAAACATCAAATCAAACACTGGTTCTCTGCAATTGATGACCTGACATAAAGCAACCTAAAAAGTTTCAGATTGTACAACAGAAAAACGAGTACCTCTTCAACTTGCATCCTAGGTGAAGATTCAGAACCTTCTATCATGTGGCCTTCCTCATTTTGATGCATTTCTTCAAGTAGGCTCTTACTGATGTCTAATTGTTGAACATCCTCCTCATCAGATAAGGAGAAGTGTTGAGATTCTAGGACAGCATTTGGATTATCTTCTGCACCATTCAAGCTTTCACTTATAGAATCCCTGTTGATCAATTTAAGTCCTTCCTCTCTCAAACTTGGTGAAGCAGATAGGACGCCAGTAAGTTGACCCTCAATCTTTCTTCGCTTATGCTGAGGCCAGGAATCCTCCAAGCCAAAGCTAGAACTTCCTCTTGGCATAGCATTCTTTGCAATCTGGTCTTCAGTTGATTTTGAACAGACTACATGTTTCTCTTCATGCATACATCTCCCTAAGGAGTCCGCATTTCGACACTGAGAAATGCCTGAATCTATGATCTGCTGCACCAAATCACCCTTTGTTTCATCCACCGAAAGAGCAAAAGGAAGCTCAACTGTAGAATCTCTTAAAGTTACATCTGGATATTTAAAAACACCAGTTCCACTAATAATAGTATAATCAGCATCTGCTGATTGTCCAGGATCACCAGAGAGATCACTATCAAGTTTTCTGTCTTCGGAAACCAATTTGGTAGATCGTCCACCATCATGCTCGACAACCTTCTTCAAGGAAAGATCCATTCTTCTATCAGCACTAACATTTGACAGATTGGACCCCATTAGTTTTGGCAGCCTTCCAAGCAAATCTTCACAGGCAACTTGCGAGATAGATAAATGACCTACCGAAGAACATTGCTCTTTGTAATTGTCACTTTCTAGCAATGTATGAGTAACTTCTTCGTTAGGAACCTCAGATATTTGTTTTATTGGTGATACAGCATTTCCATTTGCACTTCTGATGGCTTCATATGTCTCCACATAGACTTCAGATGAAAATCTGTGAGGTTCCTTTTCTTCACACAAATCTTCCTGTTCATTCAGCAAAGGCTTCTCTGGGGATGAACTGCACTTAGCTTGGTAACTTACAGATGCCATTTTATCCGTTAAATCTGCAAGATCAGCAAAGGTTTCAGATGATCTTCCCTGTATTTCCTTTTCGAATGTAGGACGTGAAATTCCATTCAAACTGGACTCTTCCACATCATCAAAATTAAGTTGCTTGGGCTTCACAAATATATTACAATCAGAGGGCGGTCTCAAGGCTAAAGCTTCTGATCCATCTCTAAGGCTAGCGACATCCAAGTTAGGCCCAGGGCAACCAGAACGAGCATCAACAAGCTCATCAGAGTCAACCTCAGATTCTGCAACATTTGCAGCACATCTCCCCACATCAACAGTGTCACTGTTGCTAATACAAGACAGGACTTTTATTTTAGAGCCTGACACTTTCTTAACATCAATTCCTTCGGACCCTTTTAAAGATTGTGCAAGAGGAGGCTTGTTAGAGGCATTTGATCTCGAGCGTGTGACTCTACAACCCAACCCCTGGGAGGAGTTGAGAGGTTTTGATATTCCTTCGATGGTACTTGTAGTTTCTCCCCTTATATTAGTACCAGGATACTCATCAGCAACATTCTCCTTGTCTGAATAATATGCTGAATTAACTGTACATGGCTCTTGATCCTTTTGACTTGGCAAAGACCTTCCAGCAGACATTTGAGTACCCTGAACTTTGTTAGACTTGCTGGAAGCAGCAACTCCAGACGGGGTAACTCTTTGATCAGAGATACTAGAGTAGACAGCTTTTGAAATTATTCTAATGCTATTGATAGCCTGTGACTCTAAATTTCTGGCAACATGTCCCACTTCAGAATTCCCCTTACATGAGTGTTCTCTTGCATTCTCCTCGCATAAATATTGATCTTCTTGACTTTGCAAGGACCTTACTTCATACATTTGAGGGCCCTGTACATTCTGAAAAGCAGCATCTCCTCCAATCCAACTTGGAGATTGAGGCGGCTGTGTGGATTTGCCAACAGACTGAGTCTGTGTGCTACCATCAACATTGTTGAATGACTGGCAAGAATTTCTAGATCTTTTTATTCTACCAAAATCAGCATTGCTTTCCTGTTCCTTGCTATGGCAGTCCACCACTATTTCTTTCAGTCCACAGCTGTCATCAGTGATAGGAGAGGGTTTGACCAATTCCACTGACTTGTCTACACTGTTGCAACTTTCCTTGGGATTGCTAAGGCCATCTGCCTTGTCATTGTCACAAGAGCTATCCAGCTTTGTGGATTTATTCACGCACTTAGGCAGTTCACTGGAATTTCTAGATCTTGTTATTCTTCCAAGGTAAACATTGCTTCCCATGTCCTTGCTCTGATCATCTCCTCTCTTTGCTTTTGTCCCTCCACTACTTTCATCCGTGCTACGAGATATTTCAACTAATTCTAATAGTTCATTATCATGGCTGGACTGCTCATTTGATTTGGCTATAGAATCTGCAATTATACCACCTTCTTTGCCTGAAATATAAGAAGAGTTACCCACATTCAAAGAGCTGAGTTGTTGGCTAGAGCTTCTAGATCTTGTCATTCTTACCGAGTAAATATCGTTATCTTTTACCTTGCTCTGACAATCACCTACTTTTACTTCTCCCATTGCACAACTATCAGTAGTGGTATCGACAGGATTGACAAACACCGACTCACCAACATGGTCATTCTGGAGGGAAGAAATTGCTGACCTTGAAATTCCACCAGCATAAGTATCAACAATATTCTCATCCCTTGAACAGCTTTTGGCTGCTTTTCCGCCAATGCGAAGCTCTATAGCCCTTTTTCTTGACTTGGACCTTTGAACCCTTGCCAGTGATAGAGCTGGATCATGATGGTAAATGTCTGGTACTCCCATATCTCCGCGATCTAGAGGAGATACAGCAGTATGATCCAGCTCATGGACACAGCCAAAGGCATATCCGGCATCACTGACAGAACACTGCGGCAAAGATGATGACCTATCTCCTGCATCAAGGCCTTTGTCTGAAGTATGAACTTGCATACACATACCATTTGGTAACTCTCCATTATCAGGTGCAAAAACCGGTTTGTTGTACAGAGAGCAGTGACTACTGGAATAAGGGATGGTGGGTTGTGGACGCGGGAGCAAGACTCCCGAAATGAGCTCTTCTTTATTCACCTCTGTAATGACAAAAATGATCATCATAAAGCCATGGACTTTAAGGCCTTCTTTGATAATGGTTTTCAAAACACTTTTTTGTTTTCAAAAAAAAAAACACACACACACACACTTTCCTCGAAATCATTAAAAAACAGTTAAAAACACAAAATGCTTTTCAAATATAGACCCCGCCAAAAAAACATTTCTCACCTTTATATTACATCAAAATACTTTTTCAAATCAAAACCAAAAAACACTTTTCAAAACTATTATCAAACATTAAGTTTCTAAGTAATTTAAGGAAGTGTACATGTCGTGCTACACATCTAGTTTAATTACCTATCTTAAAAGAATTTTTGGTTCGTTAGTTCAACTTAAGGGAGGTGAATGCCTAGATCACAATGAACATGAAGCCACATTACACGCAACACCATCCAAATTCCAAGCGAACACTATTTCATGTAATTCCAGCTTGAGCTATAGAATAATGTTATGGAAATATAACTTGTGAGTCTACTTCTCAACTAGCAGTCAAGCTCCAGTGTAACGAAGCCATATAAGCAATCTTTTAGGGATTCATAGCACGCTAAGACTAGAGGTTTACCAGTTATTCAACTACAAATTCAAAAGAATTGTGAAACATAGCAAATAAATGTTATATGACAGCAATGCCGGAACTTCTTAAACTCTGTTTGGTTAGCAAGAAAATGTATATTTCCAAGTCCGAATCACAGAAGCCTCCACTAAATCGTGTCTAACTATTTGTGCCTGGTTTCTATTTCTTTCTGTTTCCTATTAAAAGCAAAATTCAATGCAATTTTTTTTTCTTCTCCAATGCATTAGAAACTGGTCGCAAAAACGCTAACCGAACAATTCCCTAGTGAATGCGAAACCAAAAACAAAAATTCTACAAAATAATGAAACTAAAACATTTAACGAAATCCAAGCGAGTCCGAAAATTACTTCGAGAAAAAACGCTATCCAACAAATTGAGAAAACCACAACAAAATTCAAAAGAAACTGAACGGATTGGAAACGACGGCTTTGCGGGAGAGGTGTGAAATTACCATTGGGATCCGAGGTGTGGGAGTGGAGCGGAGGGGTCCAGAGCCAGGGAGGAGGGGCAATTCCGTCAATGAGGAGTTTGGAGGCGAGGTGCTGGTCGAAGAGATGGGTCTGGTGCTTGGCCTGGTCGATGATCCACCGCTTCCGCTCAAAGATCTGCACGAACAGCTTCTCTATCGTCGACATCTTCTTCTTCTTCCTCTTCTTCTTCAGAGAATATCCATGAAAATCACTCTCAGTCTCAGAGAGAGAGAGAGAGGGGTTTGGGGTCTGCGATGAACGGTGCGGATGGGCTGGTGTCTAGCGCGGCTTGGATTTCAAATTTTGGAACGGTACGAAAATTTTTACGTTCTAGTTAATATGGATTTTCTTTTTCTTTTTCTTTTTTTATATATTTTAAATTGCTATGTGATCCTTTTCTGAAAAAATATATTCAGTTAGGACCTTAGGTTTTAATTTTTTTGCATCCTGATCTTTCAATCTGCCAAAACCTTTTTTTTTTTTTCTTATTTTGTTAAGATAAAATTTTCTTTCGAATTGAATTGGATATTAAACTAACACTTATGCTTAGAGAATGTAAATATGACAATTTAAAGTAATATTATATATGAGTAATGATATTTATAAGTCTGGGCTGATTGAACAGTAAATTAGCTTAGACTATATGGGATTAAAAAAATATATATATGAAATTTGATTGTGGAGTCCACAAAAATATAAAGGAAAAGCCTAGATTAATTTACTGTTCAATCAGCCCAGACTTATGTATATCACTACTTTATTATACTACACTCTTATCCCACATTTATTCTATTTGACTGATATAACAATGTCTATCAACCTCTAATCACTAGTTGTTAAAAAAATTAAAAATTAATGAGCATTAATACATCAATCCAGTGAGATAAAAATATAGTATATTAGGTATCATTGAGTTTAGTTAAACCACAATTAGGTGGTCAATTTAAGGTTGTCTTCTCCTAATCATCATACAAAATGGTTTAGCTTGATTGCCGTTTTGAGTGAACTCAAGTCATAATAATGTGATAGGTGTACGGTATACCCTACTAATTAAACGACCAAAGCTCTCTCAAAAAATAAAAATAAACAACCAAAGCGATAGGATATTAGGTAATATTTATATCGATTGATAAAATACTTATTGATTAATTGGTATTTTTAATGGTAAATCAGTTTGAATTAAAATTATATGTTTTATCTTTGCAACCGTAAGAACAAAACAATAGCAAAATTGCATGAATGGTCTTTGTTTCCTTCTTTGTTTTTTTGTTTTTTGTTTTTTTGGTTTTTTTTGTTTTTTTTTGTTTTTTTTCCATTAAGCAATGGGATTTCTACTGGTCAAATTCAAGCTAATGATATCTTAAAGGGCTAATTGCATGTTTGAGTTCTTAACCTGCTTAGTGCTTTTTTTTTTTTTCTTTTTTCTTTTTTACTAATTGAAAGGGGAGAAGGATTACAACGAATTATCCTTTCCACTCTGGATCTGTAAGGAAGAGAGAATTGGGGATCCTATGGAAATGCTTCCATATACACGATAGGAAGCGGCCCATTTTGCTAAACCATGTGCCCGATAGTTGACACATCGAGAGACTTTCAAAGCATTCTAGCTCTAAAAGGAAACTAAATATAAGCTAATATCAGAAATTACATTAGCAAAGGTCAGAACAAAAAAAGAAGAGGATGATTTATGGCTAAAATAACCAGCAATGCATCCCCTTCCAGATTGAAGCTTGAAACACCCATGGACACTGTCAAACGAATTGTGAGCAAGGCAACAACGACTTCTCCTAGGAGGGCATCCGAGCAAGGCAAGCAAAGAGTAGCTGCATTTATAATATTACCCAAGTGATTATTGAGAACAGCTGTCGCCACTGTAAAACTACCCCTTACAAGTACATCAAAATTCCCTTTTATGCTACCAGCACCAGGAGGACTCCAAAAAGAAGGAAGGGCAGCTTCTTTCCACGCAGCAATACGGAAGTTCAAATTAGAAGAGACATAGTTGATAGCTTTGACCGGATCAGGTTCTATAGCTTCATGAATTAATTTGTTCCTAGCTTGCCAGATGAAATCCAAATTGAGAGAAGCAAAAATTTGAAATTTTCGAATATCATTCTTAGGAACCGAGAGCCAAACTGAGGGGAAAATAATCGCCAGCACTCAATCCGACATGGATCTGGCAGCAAAAGCATCCAAATTAAGAGGCTAAAGGAAGTTCCTACATAAAAGTCTCCAAAAAAAGGTGCCCCAAAGTTTCAAGAGTACTGTGACAGAAAGGGCAAAGCCAAGTATTAGGGTATTCA
Organism: Betula pendula; assembly: GCA_900184695.1. NCBI lineage: Eukaryota > Viridiplantae > Streptophyta > Magnoliopsida > Fagales > Betulaceae > Betula > Betula pendula. The sequence continues at coordinate 69,553 of FXXK01001783.1, read as the reverse complement.
ACAATCACAAACCTGCTGATGTTTGCCCGAGAAGGAAGAAGGTTCCAAGCAATCTTCCAAAGAAGATGCTTCAAACGAGCTTGGAGCTTCAAACCCCAAAGGGTGTGCAGACATCCGGGCCAAAGGGGGGGACTTTGCTACTAGGAGACACAAAAATTTCATGTGTAGACTTGACCGAAAACAAACTAGAAACAGAAGGGGCCCAAATCTACTTGTCAAAAGAGCATATTCTAAGGAGATGAATACTAAGAATGTGCTGAACTGTCGTGGAATTAAAAAGGTCACCCAAAAGATGAAGATTCCAACTTCTGGAATGAGGAAGAATAAGCTCATCAACCGTGAAATCTGAAAAAACCACCAGATTTGGATTCGGCCTAGGCTTGAAGTTTGGCAACAGAGGGATCCAAGGAGAGGTCCAAATATCCACATTGGAACCATTGGAAATAGATAGACAAGCACCTTTGAGAAAAACATCCCTATTTTTCAAAAGCTCTTTCCCAAGCCATGAAGACCTAAGATTTGAGGGCGCAGTCAGAAAAGCACCACCATTCCGAAGGTATTTACCTCTTAAAACATCCACTAAAATAAGGGGAGCATTGATAGTCATCTTCCAGCCAAGGCAAGCAAGAAGAGAATTATTGGTAGAGCCCATAGACCAAATACCCAACCCTCCAAAAGCCTTCGGCTGGCAGATGCTGGACCAAGACAAAAGAGAGAGATTCTTCTTCTTATCTAGGAGAAAACCCCACCAAAAAAATTTCAAGCCAGAATTTATCTCAGCACAAAAAGTCTTGGGCAAGAGGAACAGAGACATAATATAAAAGGGGATTGCATTTGCCACCGATTTAACCAGCTTAGTGCTTATTCATGAATAAATATTTTTAGGTGAAACTACATTTATAACTACCAACATATTTGCAATATCCCTCATAATGTTTCAATTTTTACAATGTCTTCCTTAATCTACCATTAAGGTTGCAATGTCCCCATTGTTCAACCCAAATAACAAAAATAGCCCTAATAACAAAATTAGAACAAATAATTTTAAAAGGGAAAAATATAAAAAAGCCCCCCATACTGACAGCCTATTTGAAACAAGCCCCACGAAATGACAACTGTACTATGTCGACCCAATAAATTACCAAAATGATATAAAAAAGCCCCTTTTCAAAACTTTTTCCTGAAATACCCTTAGTTTTCAATAAAATAATAATAAACTTCTATTTATTTATTTTTTAATTAAAAAAAAAAAAGAAGAATTTGGGGCGCCACCTCCGTATCCTCCTTCGTCGTCTTCGACTCCCGGGTCTCCTGCCTCTCCCTCCTCCACGACGTCGTTTGGCGTTCCCGTTTCCGCATGTGGCTTCCAGAAGGTCGCCCGCAAAGCCTTTGCCGGAAACCAGACCCAGTCGAAGCCAACGAAGCAGTCGAAGCCAACGAAGCAGAGAAACCAGACCCAGAATTCGGCGACTACGACGACGGAATCGATTTCCGTACGACGACCCACCACTAATCTACTGCTTCGGCGACGCCGGAGAGCGACTTCTGGAGGAGAGCGGCACAGTCGAAGCCGAGAACGGCACAGTCGAAGCTACGACGACGGAATCGATTTCCCGTACGACGACCCACCACTAATCTGCTGCTTCGGCGACGCCGGAGAGCGACTTCTGGAGAGCGGCACAGTCGAAGCCGAGAACGGCACAGTCGAAGCCAACGAAGCAGAGAAACCAGACCCAGAATTCGCGACCACCTCTCGCCGGAGATTCTCGTCGAGAGAGAAAAAAGTCTGGGGTGGCTCGCAAACCACCCCCAGGCCATGGGGGTGGCCGCGAGCCACCCCAGGCCATTTTTTTCTTATTTTTGTGGTGTTTTGGGGTGGCCGATCCACCCCATGGGGTGGATCGGCCACCCCAAATTCTTCTTTTTTTTTTATTAAAAAGTAAATAAATGAAAGTTTATTATTATTTATTGAAAATTAAGGGTATTTAGGAAAAAGTTTTGAAAATGGGCTTTTTTATACCATTTTGGTAGTTTATTAGGTCGACATAGTACACTTGTCATTTCGTGGGGCTTGTTTCAAATAGGCTGTCAGTATGGGGGGCTTTTTTATATTTTTCCCATTTTAAAAAGACAAAAAAAGCAACACATTCATAAGAAAAGAAAAAAATCAGGCAAAGAGATTTTTTTTTTTTTTTTTCATTTTTTCTAATTTTTTATCAGGATTATTTTTGTCATTTTGGACATAGAAAGGGGATATTGCAAGCTTAGTGGTAAATTGGGAGAAACATTGTAAAATTAGAAAAATTAGAAAGAACATTACAAATTTATTAATAGTCAAATGGGTAAACGTACTTTCCCCGTATTTTTAGTTTGGGTCCAACATCTACATTTGGGGTTGGGGAAGCATTTTAATCCAACCCAACCTACTTTAAATCAACCTTAATTAATGTGATACTTTATTTTATTTAAATTGTGACGTTTTTTGGTATATTAGAAGTTTATCATTCTATAAATTGCATATACTCTTTTCTGATAAACATGGAATGGGAGTCCAAATCTCTAATTCAATGACAATGAATTTGTTAAAAATCCAAGAAAATATTTCAAGATAGAAAATGTTTAATATTTTATTTGTTTTACAGATTTCACAATATTATGGTAAAAAATTCAAATATTATATTCAACCTTACCTTAATTCAGAATTTGATTGGTGCATTACATTAGGATACTTAAAAATCACAATTTAGACCACCGCTCTAACTTTTTTTACGTTTGTTTTGTTTAATAAAGGTTAATTACCTTTAATCATTCTCAATTACCACACACTTACATGTTGCTCCTAAGAAATACTACATGTCACATTCAACTACCTTAAATTACAATTTATTGGCAAAAAAAAAACCCCTTCCAGTAAGTAAGCTCACTAATTTAGATGAAATTTGGATAAACACGTGTTTTCGAAACGTAAAATTACAGAAAAATCCTCAAGGAAGAAAATACAAAAATTAAAAACTAAAAAAAAAAAAAACACTTAAGCTTAAAAATGGGGGAATGGGTGGTTTTCAAACCATCTCTAAGTATTTTCGGGGTGAATTGGCCACCCTAAAGCATGTTTCGAGGGTAGCCAACCATCCTCAAGAAGTGGATTGGTTACCCTTAAAACACATTGGGGTGGCTCGACCACCCCGAACTACCTTGAGATGGTCTAACCACTAACCCGATGTGTTGGTGGTGGTTTGGCCATCCTGTGGTGGCTTTTTTTTATTATTATTTTTTTTTATATATATATATATATTTTTCAAATTTTTAAATTTCAAGATATTTAAGTAAATTTAGTTTATAAACTTACATGAAAAACGCACATGATCAATATTTCATCTATTTTATGGCTTGTTTTGGATTACGTTAGAGAGCTTAAAAAGTACTTTTAATACCTAAAAAGCTGTGTCAAATAAAAAGCTGACCCGTTTAGTAAAAATCTCCAAAAGTACTTTTGTGACTTTTTACTTTAAAAATGGTCAAAACGTATTTTGGGCAAAAGCTTGAAAATGAAACTTTTGATAAAAAACTTTTTTTAACTTTAAAAGCTTTATTTTTTAACGCAATCCTAAACAGGCCCTTAAAGATTTTAACCAATAGATGAGGTAATATGACATGTGGTACTTTATGAGATAACGTGTAAATGAGTGATAGCCGAAGAGTTAAAAAAAATTAACCCTTTGATAAATGTGTAAGTACGTAACTGTTTTTTGTTTTTTAAAAAATATATCAAATAAATATTTATATAATATTTACATGAAAAGCTAAAATTGGATTATCCTATGTCGCTGGAAGAAAATCGGCTTTTCATTTTTTTAGTGGGAAATTATGTATATCAATTTTATATATATCTTGTGTTAATAAAAATTGATGTAACTTTTAAAATTATGATTAGATTTATAATAGATTATTGTTGGCTTTTATTCAAATTATGATTTTAAATGACCAAGATTTATCTATTTCAAATAAAATGGATAAGATCCAATTAGTATAAATTGAGAGGTAAAATTGTTAAAAAAAATTAAAATGACAATTCTACTCTTTAAGTTACCCTTAAAAAAAAAGTTACCCTAATTGAATCCTATTAATTTAATTTGAAATGAAGATAATATTTTTTTGATTTTAAAAATTACATCATTTTAATAGACACAAGGTAAAAATGGGTTGATATGAATATTTCTTTTTTTTAGTTTGCTTTTTATGACGTGGCCTGTTAGAATTTGCCCAACTTTGAACTCATTTTAACATTCCCGCATGTGATCGTCACTCGGTCCATCTCCGTCTCCCTCACTCTATCTCGGTCACGGTCAGCGTCGGTCACAGTCCCGCGTTCTTTCACCACGGAATTCCAATTCTCGCTCTTTCTCTCACATACCCACATACACATTCCAATTCCCACATCGCAATTCTCTCTCTCTCTCGCCCTGGTTTGTTGGCTTTTCTTTTCCTTCCACATTGAATCTTACCTGTAAATTTCAATCGATATATGTGTGTGTGTGTGTGAAAATATATAGATAAACTCATTGTATTCATAGGTTTCATGGATATCCCATTGCCGTTCTCCAAATTAGCTTTAGGATTGATTGATCAGGACGCTTCTTCAGTAACCACAGCGAAGTAAGTATTACATGATCAAATACTTTCTTTTTGAAACAAGAAATAAATTTTATTTGCTGGTCTTTTTTTTTTGGTTGGGGGGGGTGGGGACGACCCAGAATTCCCAAACACACAAAAAAAAAAAATTTAGTTTTTTTTTTTTTGGTTACAACTAGTAATACAGATACACCTTGTTTTAATGTAATGGATGTCAATTTGGTTTGTATGATATGGTTTTTTTTTTCTTTAAAAATGTGGTAACTTGTCTATTTTAAACTTAGGGAGAAGATATATGTAGTTTTAGTAGCGACCGGAAGCTTCAATCCTCCTACATACATGCATTTACGCATGTTTGGTAAGTTCTCGAGTAACTGAATTGTGTCTCTAAATTTTGGTGGTCACAGTTTCCTATTTTATGTTTATGCAAATTGGACCCTTCTTTGGTATATGGATCATGGGTTTTAGTGGCAGTGTTATTTGTCAAGAGAGAAACTAAATCAACTCGATTTTTTGAAGCTTTTGATACTCTTGTTGCTTTCATGGCAATTTTATACTGTTTTGAAATGGTAAATCAAGCTTGGGCAAGTAAAAAAGAAACACAAGCTAGGCTACAATTCGTGAATCTTTTTCTTTTCTTTTTGGATCGGTAATTTGGGTCTCGAACCCACGGCCTCACCCTTCATTGTTCTATGAGAGGAAGAGTTGCCATTTGAACTAGAGCTCATTGGCTGATTCGCGAATCTTCAATTACAAGTTAGAGGTTATTTTTATTTTATTTAAAAGAAAAAAAATTATAATTTAGTCGATACAAGGTTGAGCCAACTGTTGAATGACAACTATTTAGGATCTCACACAATTGATGCTCTCTCAAAAAGAACAGAGTGCAGGAGTTGCTGAATGTTACAAATGTAAACTTAAATGTACTACTTTGTTATTTATTGCTATAACAATGCATACATACATACATGTTGGTTTGTCCTTACAAAACATGGTACTTGTAATACTTTGCTGATGACCATAAACTTGATTATCTAGTTGCAGTGCTTGTTACCGAATCCCAAAACTACTCAACTTATGGAACAAGTCATGTTTGGAATTATTTTTTTTAATGAATAATTCAAACCTCATTGACTTTGATGGATTCATGGCATGAATATAAGTAAAAATATATTTTAATCGGAACTATGTCCCAAGTTTTGCACATATCTCATAATAATTACTAGGGCCATTACCTGCTAAGTCATCTATTAAGCATTGCAATAGTGTAGTTTCAAAGACAATAATTGAGCAGATCTGTTCGTTATGCACAGTGCTAGATATTATTTCATACATATGAAACAAGAAACAAAACAATAGACGGAGCTGTACTGGTTCAACAGTCTTCAATGAATTCTGATTAGCATATGAATTAATTGACTTATGTAGTCACTTTTCCTTCCAAAAACTCACATGCTCACCTCACTATCTTTTGTTGTCTTGGGTTGGCTAGCAAAGGTGTTTGTTGCTAAAAACATGTTCTCAAAATAACAAAAGTATTCTTCCCTTTTATCTTGACTATGATGCCTTAGCAAGATGATATCTTTCCCCATTTCTTATAAACTGACTCTTTCGTGCATACTATTATTGACCTGAGTTCTTGCTAGTTGGGACAGGATGAGCTTATGTCTAAAATTTGTGTTAACTAATGATGAGATTGTGGGAAGTATTAGCAGTGCTATATATATTTGACTTTGGCAGAAATTACTATTTTTGTTGGCATTTTGTCAATTTGATTAATTTCAATGTTATTCTTAGAGCTGGCAAGAGATGCATTGAATGCAGAAGGCTATTGTGTTATTGGAGGTTATATGTCACCTGTTAATGATGCATACAAGAAAGAGGTATGTTGTTGTTTTTACAATATTGATAGACACGTAATTTGTAAAAGGAGATTTCAGCAGCAAATGGATAGTGATGCGCATTTTATAAACCATATTCTAAACCATTAAAGCAAAAGGCCATATTAGGAAGTTTGTCACAAATCTCAATTTCTCCAGGACCTCATCAATTTCTATTCCGGGTTTTTTTAACAGTCTAACAACCCTAACTTCCCCCTCCCAATGCATGCCATTTGCCGGGATAGAGAAATTAAAACTGACAGACCTATAGACACACACTCACACACTCACAAATGCAAACATGGAGAGGTACTTTTCAAACTAATTGGAGTAATTCTGTGGAGCCTTATCTAATTGGAGTGCTGCTTTCAATGGGACTTCTTTAACAGAAATTACTCATATTGGAGAACCTCTTCTTTCTTTTAGCTTTTTTTTTTTTTTTTTTTCCCCATGTAAGAGGATGTTGATACTCAACAATCATTGTTAGAATCGTGATTGACAATTATCTATATCATCATTGCATCGGTTACTTGGTTGAATTTGTTTCTACTAAGTCATTCGATGTTTTAGTGACCATCATTCTGCCTTTGTTGTTAAGTGATATACCCCTACTTTTCTGTGACCGAACATCAACATGGTCTGACAAAGCAATTACTTGAGTTATTTGTATAGGGCCTTTTATCTGCTGAGCATCGTCTACAGCTGTGTCATCTAGCCTGCAAAAGTTCTGAATTTGTAATGGTTGATCCATGGGAGGTAAATTACTCTCTCCTAATCTCTCTAACGTTCATTTTTACAAATTTCTTGGAATTTAGCGCTGATGCTTGATTCAATAGAATTGTGATTCATTCTGATATATTGTGTTCTCATTCACAAGCATAGAAGTCTGCTGTGATCTTAGCTCATCATGTTTGCAAAGTTTAAAATCTAATTTTCGAAGTTCTAAATCCTTGTTACAGGCAAGCCAAAGTACCTATCAACGCACTGTAACTGTTTTATCTAGAGTGAAGAGTATTTTATGCGAGGGTGGATTGGTATCCAGAGGTATGTTAAGCAAAAGTGGTATCTTTTCTTTGCTTTTGAGTGTAGGCTACACAATTGTGATTACATCCTCTTGCATATTGCCTTTCTGTCACATATACACACAAACGCACGCACATTTACATATAACAAAATTGGATGGCTGTTATATTAGGAGATTTATCAGAATGCTTATCAATTTAAATTTGGTTTTACATGGAGGGATCTTTTGTTGAAAAAGCCTTTTAAAAGGGGGAGGTTTTGGTAGTTGGGTTCAACTGATGGGAGGAAAGGGATTTGGGGGAGGAGAAGGGAAAGGCTACCCCTAATGGGGTAGCTTCCTATTGGCCTTAGATTGAAAATATATTAGTTGTTATTGATATTGACTTTATTTTTGTATTTAGAGCTTGTTTGGGATTACGTTGGGAAAGAGAGCTTTGGTTTATAGCAAAAGCCTGAAAGAACTTTTTAGTAACAGCTTCATTTTCAAACTTATCCTAAAATGCAGTTTTGGACTTTTTTAGAGCAAAAAATTCAAAAAAGTGATTTCTTAAGTTTTTTACCAAAGGGACCAATTTTTGCTGGGCACAACTTTTTACGTACTAAAAGCACTTTTTAAGCCCCTTAACACAATCCCAGACATGCTCTTAATGTCTTTGATTGATCATGTTAATGTATATCGGTTCTGACCTGGGTCACATGCGTTTCATTTTTGGTTTAAATGGAATAACATTAACTTGCTTTTCTCCTGCTCCTTGTAGAATCCCTTAAGGTTATGCTTGTCTGTGGTTCTGATCTGCTCCATTCTTTTGGTATTCCTGGAGTCTGGATTCCTGAACAGGTATGTACTCTCACCATATATTGATTCATATGTAGTAGGTGCTTATCATGAGATAAACATCTCATTTGAGCCATTTGATATTGGAAGACTACCGTCATTTTACTCTGCATTACTATGGAAGACAATGACCTGTCGTGAGATTTGGATGTTTTTAGTTCTTTAGTTTATGAGAATCTCAAAATGCAAATCACATAGAAAGGTAGTGTTTAAGTTTGAGTAGAAGGATTTATTTAAATGTTCTTCATTAGGAGTGTATACCCGAACAGAAATGCATGGTAGAGTTATTGAGAAGTTGGATTTCTTTGGTTTGTAGATATGATGTCTTTAGGGGATATGGGTCAAACCTTTTTGAATTGATCTGTCATTCATTGCAGTAGATTGTAATTATCTAAAAATCTTGTGATTGTTCTCCAGGTCAGGGCCATATGCAGTGATTATGGCTTGCTTTGCATTCGAAGAGAAGGACAAGATGTTGAGAAAATTATTTCTGATGATAAAATTTTGAATGAACACAGGGTAACCAGAATATTTGATTCATTCCCTTGTTTTTTGGTGTTGTTTGAACTTTGAACTACTATGGATGTCCCTTGTTGCATGCATATAAAATGTCCACATTTTTGCATTTGACCAAATTCTGGAAATTATCCAAAAATGGTTAAACTGGTCCAAATTTCCAATTGTGTTCAGAATTTGAATACTTAGGCGCAGAGGACCTTCCCTAGAGGCTTTTATTGACTGAACTGTTTTAAATCATGGCTGCTTTAAACACTCCACGGCTTGTTGGTCCTTCCTAAACGCATTGACTCTAATATTGGATTTGTTTTTGCAGGGTAACATTAAAGTCGTGGATGAGCTTATACCAAATCAAATCAGCTCAACAAGAGTAAGGTAAACAGTATTTGTTTATTGACAATATTATAACGGGATTTCAAACCTATAAATTTGAATAATACTACTCTTCACACCCAGTTTAATACCAGGCGGCGTAACGTATTTTAAATAGCTTTTCTTTTATTTTTTATTTTTTATTTTTAAGTGGCTGATATAGGAAGTTACTTAAAATACGTTATGTCAACTGTTATGAAATAGGTGTGAAGAATAACATTACTCGAAAAATTTTAGCACTTAAATTTTTTTTTTCAAATTTTTAATTTTTAATTTAAATGTACATCAGGAACTGCATTTCGAGAGGATTGTCAATAAAATATCTGACAACAGATGAAGTGATAGATTATATAAGAGAAAAACATTTGTACTTGAATTGCAATGATAAATGATGATCTCTTCGTCATCATACTGGATTGTATACCCTTGATCTTTATCTGTAAAAACCATAATATATCTCATCTTCAAGTAGAAATCTTATTTGATTGCATGCAAGTAAATACTCAGAACACCCTTGAAAATCGTCCTTTTGAGCTTTTTCTCGAGGAGTGTTTGACTAGAACTCCTTCATGAGGGTATCCCATGCCTATATCACCTTTGTAGTCTATTTCAGCTCAAAGAAATTGATTAATAACAGACGAAGAATTTGGTGTCTGGGCCATTAATCTTACTCTAAAGAGTAATCAGTGGTTTAAATTTCCATTTCCTTGTCTATTGTAATTGGAAATTTAAGCTGAAATGCGAGCCAAAAATGTAACCAAAAACTTAAATTGTTGAAATCTCGTTAGGGTTCGATGGTATACATTATCAGGCAGGAACAACAAATTCAATTTAATTAAAAATAACACATCCATTAACCTCACAAGTTTCTAAAGGAAGAGTTTATAGCTAGCAATTCGTGTTTTTGTGTCGGGTTTGGATTGTGTTAAGAAATATGAGTTAAAGAATATATAGGTCAACCATAACTCAACCCATTTAATTAAACGGTTTAGACCCTTCAAATTTAACCTGCTAATTTTGTATTGAGTTGTTTGGTTGTGTAAAAAATTATCAGCTCTAAATATCACGTATTGAATTAGGGTCATGGGAATAAGAGTATATAGCTCGTTTCTAATTCGATCTATTTAATAAATAGGCTTGGTTAAAACATTCACATTTGCTCAACGAAAGTAAAGAACATATTTTTCTATTTTAGCTACCCATTATTCCAAAGCATTTACATTTGATTCAACATTTTAACTATTCACTTTTACTCTTCCATTTAAAATATATATATATATATATATATATATATATATATATATATATATATTATATATATATATATATATAATATATATATATATTATATTATTTATTTTCACTATTCCCAAAGAGGAGATAAAATTATATAGATTTTTTTATTTATTAATTTAACTTGTACATTATTGAGCTACAATAATTTGCTAAGACTGTAGTAACTAGTCAAATGCTTTAACCAAAGTAGCTAGTTGGATAGAGAACTTTTTTTGGTATTTTTTTGCGATAGGACTAGCTAAAATAACCTTTTTGCTATTTTGGCTAACCTAATGTGAGTGCTCTCAGACTCATCAATCTTAACCCGTTAATTTCATATCAGATTTACAAGTCATGTCAAAAATTGTTTGCCCTTAAAAACCTACTTAGCCCACTTATCACATGGCCAAGCATAAGTTTACAACCATTTTAACCCCCATCAAAATTTAGAGTTCCTTTTAATTCAGATATGAAAACAGAGAGTACTGATTGACTCTTTCCACGGCCAAAAATGGCCAAAAGACACCTTAAGAAAAGAGAGCCAAATATGTCATGATGGGATCAAAGCCATCGAAAAATCTTAACTATAATAGAATATGACAATATGTCCTTTTAGATGATTGCTACCCAGATATTATTCCTGGTCATTTGAATTGATGAACAAAAGGATCAAAGCTAGCCAAAGTATTATTGGAAGTGGAGGAGGCTCCGCCACCTGTAGGCAAATCTCTATAGTACCTTCTGCCCATTGTTGCAGCTAGGGCTGTAAATAAATCAGTTCGTTCAATACCTGCTCGGTAAAACCCGATTCGAGTTCAAGCTTGGTACCGTACAAACCCGCTCGTTACTGTAGAAACCCATTCGATTAGTAAATGATACATATCCAACTTGCCCGATAGATAGGGGCTCGCGAACCTAACTCGTTTAAGGCTCGATCGGACTGGCTCGCCCGACTTGTTTAGGGCTCGCGAGCCTTGTATGTTAATATATACTAATTAACTTAATATTACTAAGAAACTAACTAACTATGTAAGTATAGTTAAATAATTACTTATAGTATATAGGTTACTTTGATTAATATAAATATAGATTTTAATATATATAATAACATAAATATTACTAGAAACTAAACAACATAAAAAACAGTATTATAATATATATTAAAACTATCATAGAAAATAATAGGTTACACTTATATAATATAAAATATAGTTAGTTTTTAAGTAACTAATTATACTAATTAAGTAAAATATAGTATTTCATATTAATTATAATATTTTGATTTATAGTAATATTACCATAAATGTATGTATCAAGGCATGTGTAATCTATTATTAACATACTAACTAATTAGTTCATAAACTAACATATTAAGTTATTAAATATATATTAGTATATAACAATATAACTATATTTAAATAGTTAATATATAACTAAATAATATATATATGACACATCGTACATGGTTAACAATAGTTATATACTATTACTTGTAATATAGTTAATTAACTAGATAGTTATATACTATATTGTATATTATGCCTTATATAGTTACATATTATATATTATATTTTAGATAAATGTATAGAGTTTGTTCACAAATTCGGACTTGAACTTTACTTGAATCACACATTAAAAAATTTAATAGCCTAGCTCGAGTTCAAGCAAGTACTCAGCTCGGCTCAGATAGCATTATCAATGGGTTCGAGTTCACCCGAGCTTCTAACGAGCCAATCTTGAACACACATTTCATAGCTCGGCTCGAATATGTATCCTAAAAAATGAGCCAGTCTTAAATTTGTAAAGCTCGGCTCGACTCGATTACAATCCTAGCTGCAGTAGCATCAAGCATCCCAGAGAAATAGCCCATAGGGTACCCAAGCCCATAAGGTGGCGGTGGCATCCCAATAGGGCCATGATTAATATCCATCCCATGCTTAAGATAAAGCAGTTGATCCCCATGTGAAGTGTTCTAGTCATTTTCCGTCTCACGGTAGCGGTTGAGGTACACAGTGAGAAGCTCAATGTAATCGTCGAAACCCAACTTTCCCATTACCGAAATCACATCCTCAGCGTTCACTATCTTACGCTGCTCTCACTGGCACCGCTCATTGGCCTCCCCTGTGATGAAGCTGATGTGCTCTGACACGCACTCTTGGATTGTCTCCTTGGCGTCGTTGGAGATCTTTGCATGGGACAGTAGAATACGACGCATAATGCGTGTCATGTTGGCTATGGGCATGTATTGGTCTTGTTCATGCCCCCGCTGCATGCATGGCGCCAACAAGGCATGCTGATCATCACCATTACAAGTGTTGGAGTATTGATATTGGCGTCGTTATGCTTATTTTCCTTCAAAATGAGTAAGATAAGTCTTTTTTTTTCTTTTTTTTTTTTCAATTGAATATATTAAACTAATATTTATTCTTAGGGCATGTGAATATGTCAGTTTAAAGTAATGTATATACTGCATACTGCATATATATCTCATTGGACTAATATAACGGTACCCACCAAACCTTGGATTAGCATTGTTAAAAAATAAATAAAATAAATAAAAATAATCTAAGGGCTGTCGCATCAGCCTAGTGAGGTGAGGGTGGGATGAGAATGTAGAATATAACATTTCTCGTCGGTTTACTATATTGGGTTGAAAAAATTTCTTCCAAATTAGTTTATTCCAAATTTGACATAAATAGGTCTAGCTTGATTAACCTCGTGAACTTAATTAGTCATAATAATGCGATGTATGATATATGGGTATATCCTACTAATTAAACAACCAGAACAATAGGGTATTGGGTAATACTTATATCAATTGATAAAATACTTATTGATTAATTGGATTTTAATGGTAAATCAGTTTGAATTAAAATTATATTTTTTCTCTTTGCAATCGTAAGGACACAACAATAGCAAAATTGCATGGATGGTTTCCTTCTCTCCCCCAACCCTCCCCCGCGCGGGCAGGGCGAGCGGCAGGGGTAATTTCATGTTTGAATACTTAACCTGATTAGTACTTATTCATGAATAAATCTTTTTAGATGAAACTACATTTTAGCCTCTCTAATTACCAACAAATTTGCAATGTACTACATTTTAGCCTCTCTATTTACCAACAAATTTGCAATGCCTCTCATAATGTTTCAATTTTTAGAATGTCCTCCTCAATTTGCCATTAAGATTGTAATGTCCTCATTTTTTACCCAAAAAACAAAATACCCATGATAACAAAATTAGATATATATTTTTTTTTTCAAAGCTACACATTCATAAAAAAAAAAAAAGGGAAAAACGATTTTTCTTTTTCATTTTTTTTTAAATTTTTTTGTCATTTTGGACACGGAAAGAGGATATTGCAAGCACAATGAATATATTGCCAAAAAAAGAAAAAGAAAAAAGAATAAAAGAAACATTACAAATTTATTAATAGTTAAATGTGTAAATGTACTTTTCCCCATATTTTTAGTTTGGGTCGAACATCAACATTTGGGGAAGCATTTTAATCGAACCCAACAAACTTTAAATCAACCTTAATTAATGTGATACTTTATTTTATTTAAATTGTGACGTTTTTTGGTATATTAGAAGTTTATCATTCTATAAATTGCATAGACTATCCTCTAATATACATGGAATGTGAGTCCAAATCTCTTATTCAATGACAATGAATTTGTTAAAAATCCAAGAAACTATTTCAAGATATATTCAACCTTACCTTAATTCAGAATATGATTGGTGCATAACTTTAAGATACTTAAAAATTACAATTTAGACTACCGCACTAACTTTTTTCACATTTGTTTTGTTTAATAAAGGTTAATTGCATTTCAACCATTCTCAATTATCACTCATTTACACGTTGCCCTTACGAACTACTACATGTCATATTCAACTACCTTAAATTACTATTTATTGGCAAAAAAAAAACACACACACACACATTCCATTAAGTCATAAGACGAAATTTGGATAAATATATTATACATGTTTTCGAAACGTTAAATTATCAAAAAATCCTCAAGAAAGAAAATACAAAAATTAAAAATTAACCTAAAAAAAAAAACAATTGCAAAAATTAAAAATTAACCAAAGTAATTAACCCTTTGATAAATGTGCAAGTACATAACTCTTTTTTTTAAAAAAAAAAAAAATTATCAAATAAATATTTATATAATATTTACATGAAAAGCTAAAATCTGAATATCCTAGTTTGGGATAGGAAAATCGGCTTTCCATTTTTTTCAGTTTGCTTTTGGTGAGAGTCTACTTATCTTTATCAAACTACCACTTAATTGATAATATCTTTTAAATTATCAAATAATTGTCAATGTCTCTCAATAACGAAAATATCATTAATAAAATAAAATAAAAAATTTATAAAAAATAAAAAAAAACAAAATAATAATAATAATTTAAAAAAATACTACCGGACAAATTTAAAAATTTAAAAATTTAAAGATTTTTGAATTTATAAAAGTATTTTTGTTTTGTTGAAAAATTTGTAAAATTATTTTTGTATTTTGGTTGGCCTTTGAGGAATATTGACAATTGTTGGGTAGTTTAAAAATATTGCCACAATTAAAAATTTGAAAATTGAATGGTAGTTTGAGAAATGTTACAAGAGTTTTTCCTTTTCTTTTTATGACGTGGCCTATTTGAATTGGCCTAACATTCCCGCATTTGATCGTCGCTGGGTCCATCTCCGTCTCTCTCACTCTATCTCCGTTACGGTCAGTGTCGGTCACAGTCCCGCGTTCTTTCACCGCGGAATTCCAATTCTCGCTCTTTCTCTCACATTCCAATTCCCACATCTCAAATCTCTCTCTCTCTCTTGCCCTGGTTTGTTGGCTTTTCTTTTCCTTCCACATTGAATCTTACCTGTAAATTTCTATCGATATATATGTGTTTGTGTGTGTGTGTGAAAATATATAGATAGACTCATTGCAAATCTGACTGTTGTATTCATAGGTTTCATGGATATCCCATTGCCGTTCTCCAAATTAGCTTTAGGATTGATTGATCAGGACGCTTCTTCAGGAACCACAGCGAAGTAAGTATTACATGATCAAATACTTTTTGAAACAAGAAATAAATTTCATTTGCTAGTCTTTTTTTTTTTGGGACACCCAGATTCCCAAACACACAAAAAAAAAAATTTTTTTTTTTTTTTCGTTTTGTTACAACTAGTAATACATATACACCTTGTTTTAATGTAATGGATTTCAATTTGGTTTGTATGATATGGTTATTTTTTTTCCTTTAAAAATGTGGTAACTTGTCTATTTTAAACTTAGGGAGAAGATATATGTAGTTTTAGTAGCGGGCGGAAGCTTCAATCCTCCAACATACATGCATTTACGCATGTTTGGTAAGTTGTCGAGTAACTGAATTGTGTCTCTTAATTTTGATGGTCACAGTTTCCTATTTTATGTTTATGCAAATTGGACCCTTCTTTGGGAGATGGATCATGGGTTTTAGTGGTAGTGTTATTTGTCGAGAGAGGAACTAAATCAACTCAATTTTTTTAAGCTTTTGATACTCTTGTTGCTTTCATGGCAATTTTACACTGTTTTGAAATGGTAAATCAAGCTTGGGCAAGTAAAAAAGAAACACAAGCTAGGCTACGATTTGTGAATCTTTTTCTTTTCTTTTCGGATCGGTAATTTGGATCTCGAACCCACGGCCTCACCCTTCATTGTTCTATGAGAGGGGGAGGTGCCATTTGAACTAGAGCTCATTGGCTGATTCGCGAATCTTCAATTAGAAGTTAGAGGTTATTTTTATTTTATTTAAAAGAAAAAAAATTATAATTTAGTCGATACAAGGTTGAGCCAACTGTTGAATGACAACTATTTAGGATCTCACATAATTGATGCTCTCTCAAAAAGAACAGAGTGCAGGAGTTGCTGAATGTTACAAATGTAAACTGAAATGTACTACTTTGTTATTTATTGCTATAACAATGCATACATAAATACATACATGTTGGTTTGTCCTTACAAAACATGTACTTGTAATACTGTGCTGATGACCATAGACTTGATTATGTAAGTTGCAGTGCTTGTTACCGATACTACTCAACTTATGGATCAAATCCTGTTTGGAATTATTTTATTTATGAATAATTAAACCCTCATTGACTTTGATGGATTCATGGCAGGAATATAAGTAAAAATATATTTTAATCGGAACTGTGTCCTAAGTTTTGATCATAACTCATAATAATTACTAGTTGCATTACCTGCTAAGTCATCTATTAAGCATTGCAAGAGTGTAGTTTCAAAGACAATAATTGAGCAGATCTGTTCGTTATGCGCTAGATATTATTTCATACATATGAAACAAGAAACAAAATAATAAACGGAGCTATACAGGTTCAACAGTCTTCAGTGAATTCTGATTAGCATATGAACTAATTTACTTATATGGTCACTTTTCCTTCCAAAAACTCACATGCTTACCTCACTATCTTTTGTTGTCTTGGGTTGGCTAGCGAAGGTGTTTGTTGCTAAAAACATGTTCTCAAAATAATAAAAGTATTTTTCCCGTTTATCTTGACTATGATGCCTTAGCAAGATGATATCTTTCTCCATTTCTTAGAAACTGACTCTTTCATGCATACTATTATTGACCTGAGTTCTTGCTAGTGGACAGGATGAGCTTATGTCTAAAATTCGTGTTAACAAATGATGAAATTTGTGGGAAGTATTAGCACTGCTATACATATTTGACTTTGGCGGAATTTATTATTTTCGTAGGCATTTTGTCATGATTAATTTCAATGTTATTCTTAGAGCTGGCAAGAGATGCATTGAATGCAGAAGGCTATTGTGTTATTGGAGGTTATATGTCACCTGTTAATGATGCATACAAGAAAGAGGTATGTTGTTGTTTTTATCATATTGATAGACACATAATTTGTAAAAGGAGATTTCATCAGCAAATGGATAGTTATGCACATTTTACAAACCATATTTTAAACCATTAAAGCAAAAGGCCGTATTAGGAAGTTTGTCACAAATCTCAATTTCTCCAGGACCTCATCAATTTCTATTCCGGGTTTTTTTAACAGTCTAACAACCCTAACTTCCCCCTCCCCCCTCCCAATGCATGCCATTTGCCAGGATAGAGAAATTAAAACTGACAGACCTATAGACACACACTCACACACTCACAAATGTAAACATGGAGAGGTACTTTTCAAACTAATTGGAGTAATTCTGTGGAGCCTTATCTAATAGGAGTGCTGCTTTCAGTGGACTTTTTTAACATAAATTACTCATATTGGAGAACCTCTTTTCCTTTTAGCTTTTTTTTTTTTTTTCCTTAAAATATTTTTCCCATGGAAGAGGATGTCAATACTCAACAATCATTGTTAGAATCGTGATTGACAATTATCTCATATCATCATTGCATCTGTTGGTTGAATTTGTTTCTACTAAGTTATTCTATGTTTTAGTGACCATCATCCTGCCTTTGTTAAGTGATATACCCCTACTTTTCTGTGACCAAACATCAACATGGTCTGACAAAGCAGTTACTTGAGTTATTTGTATAGGGCCTTTTATCTGCTGAGCATCGTATACAGCTGTGTCATCTAGCCTGCAAACGGTCTGAATTTGTAATGGTTGATCCATGGGAGGTAAATTACTCTCTGCTAATCTCTCTCACGTTCATTGTTACAAATTTTGGAATTTGGCGCTGATGCTTGATTCAATAGAATTGTGATTCATTCTGATATATTGTTTTCTCATTCACAAGCATAGAAGTCTACTGTGGTCTTAGCTCATCATGTTTGCAAAGTTTGAAATCTAATTTTGGAAGTTCTAAATCCTTGTTACAGGCAAGCCAAAGTACCTTTCAACACACTTCAACTGTTTTATCTAGAGTGAAGAGTATTTTATGCGAGGGTGGAGTGGTATCCAGAGGTATGTTAAGCAAAGTGGTATCTTTTCTTTGCTTTTGAGTGATTAGGCTACACAATTGTGATTACATCCTCTTGCATATTGCCCTTCTGTCACATATACACACGAACACATGCACATTTACATATAACAAAATTTGGATGGCTGTTATATTAGGAGATTTATCAGGAATGCTTTATCAATTTAAATTTGGATTTACATGGAGGGATCTTTTGTTGAAAAAGCCTTTTAAAAGGGGGAGGTCTTGGTAGTTGGGTTCAACCTAGGGGTGGCAATTTTTGACACGATCCGCAAACCCGACATGAAAAAAGCGGGTTTGAGTTTGGGGTTACCGAGTCAACCCGTTTATGACCCATTTAGTTAATGGGTCAGACGAGGGTTGGCAGGTTGACCCGTTAACCCTTTTTTTTTTTTTTTTTTTAACCTAAGGCTAAAACTAAAAGTAAAAAGACCTAATAGAAGAAAAAAAAAAAAAAAAAAAAAAAAAAAAAAACCTAACTCGGCTTGACCCGCAGCCCCATCCCTCCAACTCTCATCTCTGATCTCTCTCTCTCAAATTCTCAATCTCCTCTCTTTCTCAGTTTCTTAGAATCTCATGTTCCCCTTAGCCCCTCTCAGTCTCTCTCTGAGTCTCTCACGCCGTCAACCTCAGCTCCCTCCCTATCTATATCCATCTCTCTCGAATCCTCGATCTCTATCTCCACTCTCCAGTCCAGACTGAGCCCGTGAGCCGACTCCATCTCTCTCGATCTCCCTCTCTCTCTCATGGCCAATCTCCCTCTCTTTCTCACGGCCGCCGGCCCTCCGATCTTCATCTCCCTCTCTCTCTCACGGCCGCTTCTCTCACACGGGCCACAGCCGCTTCTTCGTTCGATTTCTCTGGCGCTCTTGTCGATCTCCTTCTCCTCACCGACCTTGAGAATGGGCTCTCTTTCGGCAGATCCAGGTCGTCATTCATCTTCCACCTCTTCCCTTCTCCTATCCTCACCGTTCGTTTTGTTCCAAATTTGGCCCATGGTTTTTATTTTTCAGCAACCAGCGAAGCACATAGGTATAATGCAAATTCTGACTTCAATTTTTTCTCTCTTTTTTTTTTTTAAAAAAAAAAAAAATAATAAATTTGTGGGTCTGGTCGAGTCGAGTTTACCCGACCCAAAAGACACAACCCGACAACTAAACGGGTTGACAGGTCGTGTCGTGTTAAACCCGTTTATTAAACGGGTCGTGTTGTGTCAACCCGTTTAATAAATGGGTCGTGTCCGAGTTTACTTAAATGGGTTAGCGGGTCAAGCAGGTTGACCCGAACCCGACTTGCCAACCCATTTTGATAGCCCTAGTTCAACCAATGAGAGGAAAGGGATTTAGGGGAGGAGAAGGGAAAGGCTACCCCTAATGGGGAGGTCTTGATATTGACTTTATTTAGAGCTTGTTTGGGATTGCGTTGGGAAATAGAGTTTTTGTTTATAGAAAAAGACTGAAAGAGCTTTTTAGAAATGCTTCATTTTCAAACTAATCTCAAAACGCAGTTTTCGACCTTTTTAGAGCAAAAAAGTCAAAAAGTGCTTTTTAAGTTTTTTTACCAAATGGACCCATTTTTGCTTGGCACAATTTTTTATATACTAAAAGCACTTTTTAAGCTTTTTAACGCAATCCTAAACATGTTTTAATGTCTTTGATTGATTATTTTAATGTATATTGGTTCTGACCTGGGTCACATGCGTTTCATTTTTGGTTTAAATGGAATAACATTAACTTGCTTTTCTCCTGCTCCTTGTAGAATCCCTTAAGGTTATGCCTGTCTGTGGTTCTGATCTGCTCCATTCTTTTGGCATTCCTGGAGTCTGGATTCCTGAACAGGTATGTACTCTCACCATTTATTGATTCATATGTAGTAGGCGCTTATCATGAGATAACCATCTCATTTGAGCCATATGATATTGGAAGACTAGTCATTTTACTCTGCAGTACTATGGAAGACAATGACCTGTCATGAAATTTGGATGTTTATAGTTCTTTAGTTTATGCGAATCTCAAAATGCAAATTACATAGAAAGGTAGTGTATGAGTTTGAGTAGAAGGATTTATTTAAATGTTCTTCATTATTAGGAGTGTATACTTGAACAGAAATGTCTTTAGGATATGGGTCAAACCTTTTTGAATTGATCTGTGATTCATTGCAGTAGATTATAATTATCTAAAAATCTTGTGATTGTTCTCCAGGTCAGGGCCATATGCAGTGATTATGGCGTGCTTTGCATTCGCAGAGAAGGACAAGATGTTGAAAAAATTATTTCTGATGATAAAATTCTGAATGAATGCAAGGTAACCAGAATATTTGATTCATTCCCATGTTTTTTAGTGTTGTTTGAACTTTGAACTACTATGGATGTCCCTTGTTGCATGCATATAAAATGTCCACATTTTTGCATTTGACCAAATTCTGGAAATTATCCAAAAATGTTAAACTGGTCCAAATTTCCAATTGTGTTCAGAATTTGAATACTTAGGCGCAGAGGACCTTCCCTAGAGGCTTTTATTGACTGAACTGTTTTAATTCATGGGTGCTTTACACACTCCAAGGCTTGTTGGTCCATCCTAAACGCATTGACTCTAATATTGGATTTGTTTTTGCAGGGTAACATTAAAGTCGTGGATGAACTTATACCAAATCAAATCAGCTCAACAAGAGTAAGGTAAACAGTATTTGT
This sequence comes from Betula pendula, assembly GCA_900184695.1. Taxonomy (NCBI): domain Eukaryota; kingdom Viridiplantae; phylum Streptophyta; class Magnoliopsida; order Fagales; family Betulaceae; genus Betula; species Betula pendula. The sequence continues at coordinate 48,384 of FXXK01001783.1, read as the reverse complement.
TTATTGACAATATTATAAGGGGATTTCAAACCGATAAATTTGGGTAATATTACTCTTCACACCTAGTTTAATATCGGCCGCCGGCCGACATAACTTGTTTTAAGTTGCTTTCTTTTTTATTTTTTTTAAGTGGCTGATATAGAAAGCCACTTAAAACACGTCTCGTCAACCGCTTTGAAATGGGTGTGAAGAGTAATATTACTCAAGAAATTTTAACATTTAAGATTTTTTTTTTCAAATTTTTAATTTTTAATTTAAATGTACATCAGGAACTGCATTTCGAAAGGATTGTCAATAAAATATCTAACAGCAGATGAAGTGATAGATTATATAAGAGAAAAACATTTGTACTTGAATTGCAGTGATAAATGATGATCTCTTCATCATCATACTGGACTGATCTTTATCTGTAAAAACCATAATATATCTCATCTTTCAAGTAGAAATCTTATTTGATTGCAAGCAAGTAAATACTCCGAACACCCTTGAAAGTCATCCTTTTGAGCTTTTTCTCAAGGAGTGTTTGACCACAACTCCTTCATGAGGGGGTATCTCGTGCCTATATCACCTTTAATTTGTAATCTCTTTCAGCTCAAAGAGGTTGATTAATAAGAGACGAAGAATTCGGTGTCTAGGCCGTTAATCTTACTCTAAAAAGCAATCAACGGTTTAAATTTTCATTTCCTTGTTTATTGTAATTGGAAATTTACGCTGAAATGCGGGCCAAAAATGTAGTCAACAACTTAAATTGCTGAAATCTCATTAGGGTTCGATGGTACATATTCTAAGGTAGGAACTGCAAATTCAATGTAATTAAGAATAACACATCCCTTAACCTCGCAAATTTCTAAAGGAAGAGTCTATGGCTAGCAATTCGTGTTTTCGTGTCGGGTCTGAATCGTGTTAAGATATGGGTATAAAAATATATAGGTTAACCATAACTCAAACCATTTAATTAAACGGTTTAGGCCTTTCAAAATTAACCTGCTAATTTTGTATTGAGTGTGTTGGTTGTGTAAAAAATTATCAGCTCTAAATATCACGTATTGGGTTAGGGTCGTAGATATAAGAGCATATAGGTCAATTCTAATCCAATCTATTTAATAAATATGTTAGGTTAAAGCATTTACATTTGCTCAACAAATATATAGTAAAGAATATATTTTTCTATTTTAGCTACGCATTATTCCAAAACATTTATATTCGGTTCAACATTTTAACTATTCGTTTTTACTCTTCCATTTAAAATATATATATATATATATTATTTTCACTATTCTCAAAGAGGAGAGAAAATCATATTGATTTTTTTTTTATTAACTTAACTTGTACATTGTTGAGCTACAGTAATTTGCTAAGACTGTAATAGCTAGTCAAATCTTTAACCAAAGTAGCTAATTTGATAGAGAGCTTTTTTTGGTATTTTTTTGCTATAGGACTAGCTAAAATAACTTTTTTGCTATTCTAGTTAACCCAATGTGAGTGCTCTCAGACCCATCAATTCTAACCCGTTAATTTCGTATTAGGTTTGCAAGTCGTGTCAAAAATTATCTGCCCCTTAAAAACCTACTTAGCCCACTTATCACATGGCCAAGCATAAGTTTACAGCCATTTTAACCCCCATCAAAATTTAGAGTTCCATTTAACACTAATTCAGAGATGAAAACATAGAGTACTGATTGACTTTTTCCACTGCCAAAAATGGCCAAAAGACATCTTAAGAAAAGAGAGCCAAATATGTCATGATGGGATCAAAGCCATCGAAAAATCTTAAACTATAATAGCATATGACAATAAGTCCTTATAGATGATTGCTACCCAGATATTATTCCTGGTTATTTGAACTGATGAACAAAAGGATCAAAGCTAGCCAAAGCATTCTGGGAAGTGGAGGAGGCTCCACCACCTGTAGGCAAATCTCTATAGTACCCTCCGCCCATTGCTACAGCAGCATCAAGCATCTCGGAGAAATGGCCCATAGGATACCCAGACCCATAAGGTGGCGGCAGCATCCCAATAGGGCCATGATTAATATCCATCCCACGCTTAAGATAAAGCAACTGATCCCCACGTGAAGTGTTTCGATCATTCTCCGCCTCACGGTAGCGGTTGAGGTACACAGTGAGCGGCTCAATGTAGTCATCAAAACCTAGCTTTCCCATTGCCCAAATCACGTCCTCGGCGGTCACTGTCTTGCGCTGCTCTCGCTGACACCGCTCGTTGGCCTCCCCTGTGATGAAGCTGATGTACTCTGACACACACTCTTGGATTGTCTCCTTGGCGTCGTCGGAGATCTTTGCATGGGACGGTAGAATACGGCGCATGATGCGTATCACGTTGGCTATGGGCATGTATTGGTCTTGTTCACGCACCAACTGCATGCATGGCGCCGGCGGGGCATGTTGATCATCACCATTACAGGTGTTGATGTTGATATTGGCGTCGTTTATGCTTGGAGTGTTGCTGTTTGAGTCATTAGGTAGCACCATGGTCGAGGCTGAAATAATAATTAATAATATTAATATAATTGAAATCATCTATGCATATTAGTAATGACTACTACCAATTTGAACAGTAAATAGGAGAAAGCCTCTATAAGTGAGTGAGCTGCCTGAAACTTATTTGAACAGATAAATCCTATATTGATGCTCCACATTGCTTTCAAAATCTCTATCTTCAAAGGAAAAGGTTGTAAAAACGCAAAAATAAAATTAATTCAAATCTACATGAACTATGAATCTTTAACTAATTAACTCTCATACCAAAATTCTAAATCGTGAAATCTAATAGACTATGAAATGGAGAGAATCCCATCTCTATATTACTAGGAAATAATTAATATTTTAATACTTCATCTTAATAAATGACACTTAATTAATACATAGAATCTTTACTTTAAAAAAGAGAGTCAGATTTAAGACTACTTGCTATCATATCATGCTAAATATATAAAGTTGAAGAATGAATTTAATGACTTAATAATATCATTAAGCAAAAAATTTAAGAACTAGTTATTACAGCCGCTATAAATTAAAAAGAAGCAAATTAAGCGTGGCTTCAGCCTTCAGATTTTAGTCCTCTCGAGTGTTTGACACAAGGATTAATTAAGGAAAAACAACCTCAGCCTAGCTATTGATCATGTCCAAAGGAAAAGAAAAATCCATTAATTGGAGAAGAAGGAATAGGACAGAGATGTCTAATAATTTTTCTATTCAAGTAAATTTTGGCAATCCATGCACCCATCTGTTTAATTGGACGGATGGGCTCGTAGCTCTCTGATTGGGTGACAGACTTAAGAATGCATGACAGTATTAAACGAAAAGGGTGCAGGCATTTATAAGAGAAGCATCTCCTCTGCTAAAACTTTGTCAGTTTCTCAAGCCAACCCAGAAACCAGACAAATTCGCAGGGGAAGAACTGACAGTACACTTCACGCTGGCCTTGCATGACCCACGTGCCACCATGGCTGAGAAAAAGTGCTTTTACTGCACGCTTTTGTTCAGATGTTCTTAATTTGCTTGTAATTTGTAATATAATTAATATAATCTGCTTGGTAATCTAGGCCACTCTTAAATGGGTCTCTCTGTCCCAGTCAAAACCGTTTCCTCTACTCCAGGTTTCTCTTTTTTCACATCTTTAATGAGACCAAAGTTTGAACTTTGCTCCATGTCTTCCATTACTGAGACTAGCTTGCTAGCCTGCTTAATTAGTTGAACCCCTAATTAATATAATTAAATGGCTTCCTTTCTCTTATTGGATATTTCCTCAATGGAAAAGTCTATTTTTCCAACTTCCCTATCCAACTCCCAACCAACTCAAGTGTAAAAAATTTTTTTTTTTATTTTTTATTTTTTATTTTTTTGAAAAACACAAAGGGGTTGGATGCTTGGGTTGGACACCAAGCATCCCCCTTTTTTTTTAAAAAAAAAAAAATGTTCTGACATGATAAAAAATAGTTTGAATAATTTTATATATATGTTTTGAGTTGTTTGTTAATATTTTTATTTTTTTTTATTAAAAAAAAAAGTGTCAAACTCAGTGGATGAAAGCAATGGACAGAGCTGATCGGGTTTGACTTAGATGAAAAAAATAACAGGAGATCTTCTGTGCAAAAATAATTGATGAAAGATTTAGAGAAAACTCCAATTATTCTTTCATAATATTGTTGTTCATATTATTATTGTTTAAATATGAAATGGAAGATATAGGGCTAATTAATAAAAGAACCAAATTAATGGTTTTTCATTTCTCATTTCTATTGGCCAGTGCCTAAATAGGATGGACCCACCTACAGGAAGTCATGCATGCATGCCACGTCATTGAAAATATTCAAAAGGAAAAATAGAACAAACAGAAAATGATTCATCTCATACCATGTTCAGTAACCATTCGAGCAAGCAGCGTTATGGTCAATTAATGGAAATTAAACAAGAAGATATGGTCAAAAGGTGGCCAAAAATGGATATTACCCTTCCTCTTTCTTTTTCTTTTCTTCTTTTTTTAGGCAAATTTATAGCTTTTTATTTCATGCAATCAGCAAAAAAAACAGCAAAAGAAATAATTAAAAGAAGAAAAAAAATGGAGCTTTCTTATCAAAACTAAAAGAGGAGAACCGGAATATACATTTGCATGCAAAAAACCAGAGTTGAATCTAACTAAAAATGCAAGAATAAGAGCAAGATTATTCATATACTGCACAAAAAAAATTCAGAGACGGCCATTAAATTTGTTTTTTCAGATAATATATACTCCATGCATGCATCATATCTATACATATATACTAAAAAGAAACCCAAAAAGAAAAAATACTCGAGAAAGAAACCCAATAAGGCATTATTTGTATACTAGACTTTACCAGAGCTTGATTTTGCATTCCTGCGATAGCGATGGAACCCAACCCCACGTTCCATTGTCTCTCTCTCTCTAAAAACAACCCTTTTTTTTGTTGTTGTTTTTTTTTTTGCTTGCTTGCTTGTTGCCAAAGCCTGTCTCTTGAATGGGCACTGAACCACTCCAATGGGGTTTTATAGAGTTGTGGTTTGGGAGTCCAAGTGGCATACCGGCGTTTTCAACGAGGAACCCAGTATTGCCGGTTGTAACAGCCTCTGTGATTGGCCAAGGCCCAAGAGGTTACCCTTTACCGGGACTAACAGGTGGCTGGTCAACAGTACCCATGAATACGAGGGCATTGGTGACTGATATTGCACTAATTTTTGACACATTAGAGTGACTATTAATATATGCATCTTGGTTAATGACTGAGTAGTGAGCAATCTTTCATTAAGAGCAAACCACTTAATTTTTGACACATTAGAGTGACTATTAATTGGCTTGGAATATGAACTTATTTTATGGTCCAGATTAGATTTCACAGAATCTAACTGTTATAAATTGCGTAGGTTCCCACGTTATTTAAATTTTTTAAATGATGTGGCAAAATGTACTCCATTAAATACTGTAAAATCTAATATAAAACATAAAATGATTATCTCCATTTCTTTTTTTCTTTTTTTGATTTATCTCAATTTCAAGTGAAATCGTTATTTAAATTTTTTTAAATGATGTGGCACAATGTACTCCGTTAGATGCTGTAAAATCTAATCTAAAACATAAAATGATTTATCTCCATTTCTTTTTTTCTTTTTTTGATTTATCTCAATTTCAAGTGAAATAGAAAGGATCCTATTCCGGCTTGGTTTTGGTTGAACAATGGTTATTCTTAAATGTGGTGAAGTGTGATCTCTTTGATTATCTTTGCCGTTCCCAAAATCGAGTTATTCAAAATCATAGATATGCTCTTCATGGTAAGGATTCTCCCTTGTTACCCTTTTTTTTTCCATTGAATTAGAAAGGAAAAAAAAAAAAAAAAGAAGATATGCTCTTCAGATTTCTAGTATTTTTCCCACCTCATTGGTTTAGGGGTTTGGTTTGGTCTAGTTCTCAATTGGAATTGAACTTATTGGGATTGGAACACGTGTTTCATAACGGGACGGGCACATATCTTAATCTCAATGAGTTCAGTTCTAATTGAAACTGGAGTTGAAACTTAATCAAATCAATTAATTCTTTCGTTTTTCCCTATGTATTGTAATTCTTTGATCCCAACATATCAAAACTCTTTTCAACTTTAGATTTTACAGTATCTAACAGTGTATATGTCACTTACGTTGTCAAGTTATTTAAAATTTTTAAATTACGTGACACCATATACATCATTAGATATTGTAAAATTTAATTTAGGCCAATGTACATTCTACTTATTTATTTTTAGTATGCCAAGCAAAAATGTTCTAGCAAGGGTGTTTTGAGAATGAGAGAGCTAGCTTGTGTAGAATCATAGCCTGATGAGACAAAAATGGTAATATAATTAATACTATTAGGAAGGTATGATACTTTAGAATATTTCAGGAGCTCTCATTGGTTCCCAAGTACTCTTGAAGTGAACGGTTATTTTTTCCACATCTAAATAAACTTGTCATAAAATCATTAACTAAAATGGGAAGCCATTGATATCTCATGTGTTTTTGAAACTTCATAAATTTTTAGTTCACTTTGAAAAGATTTATTGTAACAGTTTCATTTATGTGCCATGCGTTTTTTGTAAGTACTTATTTTAGTTCTCTAAAATATTTTTTTAATTTTTTTTTCCTTCACGTGATAGTAGTTCTTATGGATCTAATTTATAATGAGGTCTATAATTCATTGGAGAGAAAGAGTATTGCTCAAAATATAAATAATTTATCGTTTTTCACTTGGATTAATTATTGCAATGCCTATGCAATGAATGTTCTAGCTTACTTTCCACGAATTTTCATGCCAATTTTTCCTTAATTTGAAAAATATGTTCAATAGAGAATCATTGATGTACTTGCCATGATTGTACATGTGGTGGCTTTAACACCTAAATAATTAATAAGAATGCATTTATGAATTGAGTTGAGACAACAACTTTACCATTTTTAACTTCAAGTTCTTCAATTTCAAATTTGCCAAATAAGATTTGTTTTTTGTTTTTTGTTTTTTTTAAGGTTAGGTAGCGTGATAAATTAAAGAATAATGCTATAAACCATATTTTCATCCCACTTTTATCTAATCTTACTAACGTGACAGTGCCAATTTTTAATTTTTTTTTTTTTTTTTAACATGAGCTGACCTAATGGTTGATTGGCACTCTCACGTTAGCAAAATGTGATAAAAGTGTAATTTATAACATTAGTCTAAACCAAAAATAATATTAAAAAACACTCACAACAAAATAACTCTTTTTATTATTATTATTATTATTGGCAATATAATTTGGATATATAGTGCTTATATCAGGATGGTTTTATATTATTTTTACAAAAGTTTCTTCCAAACTAAGTTGAAAAAAATTACTCCAACTCAATCCATTAAACTGGCATGTATTTTTAGAGCACGTAATTTTCAAATGTATTTTTAAAATACTTGTGAGAATCACATGCTCTAACGCTCTAAGGTCCTTATACCAATTCACACTGCCAACATATTGTATATTTTGTTCCCATAATTTGTAGTTTTTACATGGTACTAATCTTATGAATATTTACAAAATTGCCATCGTGCTAAATTCTATCTTCATTGTTTTCTTGAGCTGTAGAATTGTGATTTTTCACATCTAAATATTAATTCATTAGATGAAGTAGTAGATTTTGACATCTAATATGCTTGAGTCCATAAACATCTAAATTCACATCTCTCGGATGGGTCATAAAGGTGGAAGCATTATGTATTAACTTTTCTTCTATTAGGATATAAATTGGTATTATCTATCGGATTTTTGATCGGGAAAGCCAAAGTATGAATGAGGAACCAAACCTAATTTATATATATATATATATATAACTTAATAAAAAAAATGAAGGGAAAATTTTAGAACTAGGGGGCCACAGCCCCTCCTTTAGTTCCGTCCCTGCTTGTAGATCACAAAATCTTTTACAATGTTCTACATAACTCATAAGGGTTATAGTATGATACGCTCCTTAAAAAGGAAGGCAGTTACGATTTGATTACTACAAGGGAATTACCAGTTGGAATGGAAAAACAGTGGGTATCCAATCCAGAAGCTGAGCCAATGGCCTTTGAAATTGAGCACATTCTGATGTTTTGATTATCACATATTGTCATATTGGTAAAAAGATATTAATAATAACAATAATCAAAATAAAACCATGCCTTCAGGGAGGGTTAAGATGTGCTCTTCACGACACAAAAGATGTTGAAGAAGCAATTTACAGATTCTTGTGTGCTAATATTTGGTTATATGACAAATCATTCCCATATTATAACATATATAAATAAGAGAGAGAGAGAGAGAGAAGCTAATAGGAGATGCTCACTATGGAACACTAAATGATCTTAAAAATCAAACTTACAAAAGTAAATTATGCTAACCCAGCAACCAACAACACTTTCCCTATCCATAGCTGGGGAGACTGAGTGCGGTATCTAACAAAATTCACCCAGTCCCTGCATATTAGAGTCAAACTATAGTTTTTGTTAGTTTTAATGAATAACATATCTACAAATGCAAATCACAAAACCTTACATTCTCTAAGATCTAAATTTGCGCGTATGACCTTTCGACCGCTTCCTAGATGTTCCGGTCCCATTTAAACTTTCTCTTCGCCTTTTAACATTGCCATTACTGAGAGAATCAGCCAGGGCTTTGGAGCTTTTACTGTGCTGAACAATGTTTGTTACGATTGCATAGACAGTAACCTCACTTTTCGGGGTCAAGATGGCCGTTCTCTCAATAATTGCACTCTGCCCGCAGCATAAATCTTGAATTGCCGTGTCGCTAAGCTTTTGAAGCACGCCTTCTTTTTCAAGATTAAAACAGTCAGTTGAAACCTGCAAAGAGATAAGGTACAAATTTGAGAACAAATGAGTATTTATTCAGTCCACCTAGAATATCTTGGTCAAAGGTCAATTGATGTACATATAGAAAATCATTTGCTCTTCTCCTATATGTGTTAATGTAAATATACAAATGTGTAGAAACATGCCTATGTATGTGTATGTATGTGTATAAACACACACATACATATTTCCTTTTTCATATATGATTAGTGATTACTCAGTTTTGACAAAAGCAAGGCTGATGCACATGCAACGAACAGCATGGCATGGTTCAGTAGTTATTCTAAATAATTTAATTTAGATTGGCCAATTGCAAATTGATTTGTCTTATGCATGATAATTGTAATTAACATATAATTCAACACTTCTTCCTTCATTTCTGTTCTTTTATTTCTCTATTTGTTTTGCATAAAATATTTTTTGAAAATGTTTTCTATATTTTCCTGCTCTTGGCGTAACTAAAAATTGCCTGTCAAAGGAAAAGCTTTTTGTAGTCGAAAAAAATATTATAGCTGAAAAGCCGGAAAATGGCTTAAAGTTTGCTGAAATAAGAACAATTATCTAAACCGAAGAAGCACCTTGTAAACCACCATCAGCATCATGTAGCATTGATTTATCATGCAAGTGAAAAATCATATAAGTGATGGACAGTAAGCTCTAACTCACATAGCACCTTATCCTCTCATAACAATAGGATCGCAAATTCAAAAACCACTGAGTGCATGTGTACAAAATTACCAACAAAAAATTAATATAAAAGACGAAGAAATAAATAGAACAGATCTATCTTCTCACCTTAAAATCAACAGGGATATTAATTTCAACAGACTGACAATCACAACCATCACTGAAATTGAGTCTTAAAACCAATTCAAATGATTTCGTCCGCATCGTTCTCCTGACACATATCAATAACAACAATGTAAGAAGAAAAGGAAGCAGCAGAAAATAAATAATGCCTAGCCAAGTGATAGCACACTTGCTAACCTATGAGATATCCCATTCTATTACTCCTATCTCCTCAGGCTGAATTCACAGAAATAAGAATTAACAATTCGAACCATTCACATTTTGTTGATAAAAGGCCAAGCAAGTTGACTAAAATCCAAGTCACTGGCAAGGATCATACACCATTTACTGATCATATACAATAAGTTCCATGATGCCAAATTTTTGCATTTTGAAGAAAATCCACATTAAATACAGAAAGCTTACGACAGGCTTAAAAGTATATACGATCACCCATCTACCTAAAAAATTTGAATCCCAAGTGGAATACATAAAGTAGAAAACATTTTGGCACTCAAAATTGCCGAGTATAGATATAATAGCACTCATCTGCATTTTTCTTTCTTTTTTATTTTGGCAAAACCCAGCACAATAAGTACTACACCACATGGGATAGCATTAGACACCTTTTTAGCCGAAACGGTTGCACATGTAAAATAGCTGCTTTATAATCCTGCTTGTCCAAGAAGGAAACCTGGATGCAATGCAGCAGAAAAGTTAACCCCAGTTGAAAGAATGGATAAATAAGAACAAAAAATGACTTTGGTAATTAAAATATCTCATGTGACACAGGATATCATAACCACCCACCACCCTATAGCTACCCTAGGGAAACTACTTATAAAAGTGGACCACTCTTGAGATTTAGTCAATTTTTTGAAGCAAGGGTCATCGCCTTTCAATTTTAAAGTTCATTTGATTACCATGGAGAGGCAAAGCTGTAAAATATCAGAGCAATTAAATTACTAAAACAGCTTCCTTGTTAATAATGACAAGCAAACAACCTTGCAGAAAGGTATTCAAACAAACTATAATTATGAGCTTGTGGAGGTCATTGCAGCCTCGCTTTTGTAGTTAAAATATGGACTCCCACAGAAACTTACAAAGACTACAGATATTCTTATTCAAGGGAAATGAGCAGCAGCATGAATTTCTAAACATAAAATCACCTCAACAGATTTGATGAATGGCAATGGAGCTCTGTGTCCATGTATACTTGCTAGTTGGAGGGTCCAGTTCACATATTTTTTTATCTGTAGTCCAAGAAGGCAGACTATATAAGAAAACTAGAAGACCAAATCTCATGTAATTAGAAGTCAGTCCTGTAACTCCTTGCTTTTTGTGCTTCAAAAATAATGTCGAGGAACTAGAATTATGGATAATATAAGGAAAAACAACCATTTCTCACACACGCGGTTAATTGATTTGACAGAGAACAGAATACATAAATTAATTCATAATATATATAATACTGCACAAGAAAAATGTTGCCAATAGTCTTTAGCCCAGCTAGATTGAATGAAGTTACCACACNAAAGGTCCTGGTTCAAAGTATTTTTTGATAAGTAAGTAGAAATTTTATAAAAAGCGCAAAGCGCAGCCCTGGTACACAGGAAGTATACAAGGGTCAAGACTCATTACAAGAAGAGAAAAGAACAAGGAAGTCAGAAAAGCTTATCGCTAAAGGAGCTAGATAAGCAGCTGTCCAAGAGAAAAGGGTGAAAAAGAAAAAAGACTTGAGTTCTTCGAGCGTTCTTTCTTGATCCTCAAACGTTCTGTCGTTCCGCTCCCTCCACAGGCACCACATGAGGCAAGAAGGCACCATCTTCCAAACAACAGCGTTACGAGAGCGCCCGCCCGTCCACCAACAAGCGAATAAGTCGACCACCCGAAGAGGCATAACCCAAGACAACCCAAATCGACTGAAGATGGCAGTCCATAAGGCTTGGGCAATATCACAATGAATAAGCAGATGATCCACAGACTCCCCATCCCTTTTGCACAAGCAGCATCTATTTACCACAATGACTTGTCGCTTTCTGAGATTGTCCAAAGTAAGAATTTTCCCTTGAGCTGCCGACCACCCAAAAAAAGCCACCTTCAAAGGAACTTTGGTCCGCCAAATACTCTTCCAAGGGAAAGAGACAGCATCCTTGCAAACAAGGGCTTTGTAGAACGAGCGAACATCAAACTTTCCTTTGCGAGAAGGAGTCCACCAAAGCTTATCTTCTCCTACCCTACTCCTACTAGAGGAGTACAATAAGGAGTAGAAAGAAGCAAAGACAACTACCTCCCAATCATGCGCCGCTCGCAGAAAGCTGACATCCCACTGAAGGGAGCCACTAGAGAAGTCCATGTGATCAGCAACACAAGCAGCCCTATCTCCGGAAACAAAAACCCAAGGAAAGAGAGAGAGAGAGATTTCATCATGATGTGATATGCATTAGACAATAAGCCACAAAACACAGGCTCATTAAAGCCAGATGCCCCAATGCCAAGGATCAGCTTCACCGCCAAATCCAATAGTGAAGCCAAGGTCAAACTACTCATCCAGTAAAATATGCAGATGGTTAAGCCCATCGCTGCTACATAAATTTGTCATAGTTAGACACTAGCCTAAAAATGGGCCCATTAGAAGGATAACGGATCTGCTTCACATACAGTAATACGCATGTTCATGTCACTGAGTGTATCCTTAAGATTAGCGATTACAAATCCAAAGAAAGTTACCTATACTCAAGGCTTGAGATAGAATGACCTGGAAAAGATCAATCCTGACAAATGGTGGAATCTGCAGGTTAAGGAAGTCCATGACACCTGCAACAACCTGTTCTCTTTCAAATAAATAAATTATTTATAGCAGAAGGTCAAGTCAAGCCAGAATATATATCTGATAATGAGAAATTAATATCTAAATACATTTACGTTGTACTCGTCCTGACCAACTTTAAATAAAATATACTTTTATCACCAAGACTGAAGGCTAAGACATACATCCTATAAACAGACTTAAGCGGGCAAAAGAACCTCAGCTAGGTAAAAGAAATTTCAAACAATGCCACTTGATGCTATTTTCACTATTTCAGAGCCACAGGGGAGAATCGAACATGAAAAATCTCTCTGCACTCGAAAGACATTAATTGCAATACCTTATCTACACGCCCATGGATCACTATACTTGCTTTCTTGTCCTTAGGAGTTTTCTGAAAAGTTGAAGAAAGCACACTTTAGACTACTACAGTATAGATTGCTAAGCATATTTGTAAAATTTTAGGAGCGCTGGTAAGAAATTGCTACTTGGCACAGAGTCAACAAAATGATAATAACTACTTATTATTAAGTATTAATAAAGTTGACGTACTAATACTAGAATGAGTTCATATGTGCAAGCCTCAACCACTCATGAACATTCGAGCTTTTGTTGGAAGTAATTGAGCTTTTAATGCACTTTTTTTTTCTTTGTCTGAGTAAGCAATGAACCCATTGGGAACAAAGAAGAACTACCTGAAGATTCACAATTACAATCTTTCCCCCACCACGGAGTGATTTAAGAGGAAGGTTACATGCTGGAGTTATTTGCAAACTGCATGGAGAAATCATGCACACAATCGTAAAACAAAACATGAATTGAAGAAGATTCAGAACAGGAGCTCAACAGCTCTTCAATCAAGTTTGCTGAGGTCAACAATATAATTGATCATGGGGCCCAGTTTTAAGAATTTCTCAACAAGACAAGTTGAGAATGAAAAAAAGGATTTCGCAATGTCAAGTAAAAAACCGTGCTGTTACCTCGTCCCCAAACACAATACAACATCAGCCATCCTGCAGTGCTTCTCAGCAGGGTCCATCTCCTTTGGGGGTAAGGCATCCTGTATAGAGAGAGAGAGAGAGAGGGATTTCTCAGAGAAATATGCTTTGAAGAAATTAAAAAAAAAAATTAGCCATTGGTGCCATCCAATTTTCTACCCTATTTTTTAGCATGTAGGTTATTTTAGATAGGTCAACACACAACCCCCCCCCCCCCCCTGCATAAGAACCACCACAAAACAAATGGTCCAATTTTTTCTTCAAACTTGGCTATAGAATGTTCTCAGAATGGTCTAATTGTTGAACCAAAACATCTATCCATTGCTATAAATGATATAGTATACTATTTTGACGTTTTGCGGGTTTTTGGTGTTTTGCGGGTTTTCTTATATTTGTTTTAGATAGGTGCTTTCCTTTGTATATTGCCGGTGTACCTAGGGACGCTTTACGCTTTTTTATAAAAAATTTCCCTTACTTATCAAAAAAAAAAAAGTATACTATTGTCACTTCATAAAAATAATAAGTTCAATCCCTCTTTACATGATAATAATTTTACAACCAGTGTGGCATGACAACAACTCCATTCAATAACTAAAATATGACTAACGCTTTCATCCTTCTCCTACCTACAATATTACACAAACCTTTACATAAATTTAAAATGATGGGAATAATTATGCTTTATTGGCTTTAGGGTTGATAGAAAGAGCTTCAGGAATGAAAGATGTCAATGGGACTTTGGCAATCTTTTTACTTTCATGTATCTCCAACTAGATTTCATAGCTTAGGTCAAAAATGGAGAATTCAAATATGAACTTTTACTCATGGTCTGACCTCAAAAGCTTTTATAACGTTTCAAAGAAATGGCACAATAGCAAAGCTCTGCAAAAAATTTATTTTCACAATTCCTCGTGACTGTCCAAAAATAAGCTGTTACTCATGAATTTCATAGATAGGTAGTTAGGGAAACTACTCCATAGAGGAAGTACAAGAAGAGAATGCTTCCCTGCATAAAATCATGACAATTATAATCAAATGTTGGTTATTTGATATTAGGGGATTCAAGTTGAACTAAATTGGTCCATAATCCAGCTTCAGAACCAAGATATTTTGTCTCAAACCAGTTGAAAAAGGTCATTCCATTGTCTACTGATATCAAAATTTGAGGTCACTGCTTCATATTTGAATTAGATTTTACATTCCTATGAAACCTAAAAAGATCTATGTCTAACTTGCCTTTCCCAGTATTTAATTAATATATTTGCATTACAAAAATTAGTTTGAAAAGCCACAACCAAGCAACCCACGATATACCAATTATAATTTTGAATTTTGAACCTCAACTAAAATGCAACAAAGAAAATAAAGAAAATAGTACCTCCCAGTCCAGAACTGTATCCTTAAGTTTTGCTCCACATTTTACATCAGAACAACGTCTTGATGTCTCCTTCAAACCAATAGTTTCCACCTCAAAATCCCGCAAGTACCTAGACAGGTGCAAATAATAATTTTGAACTTTCACAAAAAAAAAAAATTGATAAGTAATCGAAATCATTAAAACCGTAAGGCACCCCAAGTACACTAGAAGTTGGATAAGGCGCTCTTGATAAGGGTAATCATGTCACTCTTAGACAAATACAACCTTTTTCAACTAGCCAAACAATGTTCTATCTTTTCAATCACACCGTCCCATTTATGCTTGGCCTTATAGGAAGCCACCAATGAAAGACCAAGATACTTCAAGGGCAGAGACGTAACCCCACAACCCAAAATTCCATCTAACCCAGCCACATTATCAACATATCCCACAAGAACCAATTCCGACTTGGCTAAGTTCGTCTTCAAACCTAAAAAAGTAATAAGACATTTCCAAATATAATAATAAGAGCATCAACAAGTGACTACTTTTTCAAACCAAATATCAACTTAACCAAAATACAATAAGCCCCAAATAAAGAAAGGAGAAACATTCAAAGAATGGTGACACAATGTAATTACGAAATCAGTTTCAACCAAAACATCTAGTCTTACTCGACTCCACATGAAGGGCAAGCTTCCATAAAGGAGTTCCCATGCAACTCAGCAAGTTTCTCCCTTGGAATTCCAGACCGAAGATGGAGGCCATCAACATTCTAGCATTTAAATGTAATAAGTTGTGAGAAATGAAAACAGAAAAGTAAAGTCATATGTTTTAATATAATGCTAAATAATGACTCATATGACGGAATGCAATGCTAAAAGACACAAGAAATGGATAAAGTATTTATGCCATTTGAAACTATTTTGCACTTAGCATGATTTAGAAAAGAATTATGGATGCCAACCCAAGGTGAGCAAAAACCCAGAATATAAACATAGTGTCAGTAGTATGTCTGAGCTGTTCCAAATAGCAAAAACATATGAACATTCCTGTCAGCCCATTTCAGTCATGGTACAACAAAAATAGTCTCAAAAGTAACAATTAATAGCATGAAGTAATGGCTCAGGTGAACATCAAAAGAAGTAAACAAATTTTAAGCAGAATGAAACTAGATTAAGCACTCATCAATCAAAGTTCGACTTAAAGAATCTCCCAGAGGGAAAATGTCGGTATATAGCTAAATAATGAAATCATGTAACCATACCTGACTAATAAGAAACTTCAAAACACCAGCCTTCTCTAGTTCAACCAAAGCCATATGGGTCAAGCTCGGCATTGCTCGGTGAAAAGGCAGTGATGCTTCAGGCAAGGCTTTGCCTTCACGCTGTAACAATAATTCAGGATCAGAAGAACCACACACAGGGATTTACAATGGTATAATTATTTTGGTGATTGCTAAAACAAACGATGGTAAGGTGCACATTGCATGACATAAGAAGCGACTACAATAAAGAATGGCAATGGTCAACAAATTAAAGAAATGTGTTCGTCTTTTTTTCCATTTTTAGTTTTTTCCAAACATATATATAATTCATTTGGACAGCTCATCAGCTAATAATTAACATTCCAAAAATAAGAACAAAGAAATCCTCACATGTGGATCATTAAGAACACAATTTTGTAACAGATCATAAATTAATTGTTAAAAACTCCACTGAGCTGTTTGTTAAAGTTATATAGCCCTTTCTAAGTTCAATAGAAGTGGTTGTGGCAGGGGAGGAAGGATTGTCAAACTAACGTGCTTTGCAAAAAGAAGAAGGGGCTCATTAAACTCCTGGGCTATATGAATTCACAATTTTCACCTGAAGTGTCCATATTCCCTTGGGACCTCGAAAATCAGGGATACCACAAGAAGTTGATATTCCTGCACCTGTAAACACCACTAGATGCTTACTCTGCAAGTAGAAACAAATGACTTAAGGAGGCTGATCAATATAAAATCTCAAAACAAGGACTTATCTATCATCATTGAGATAAGTCAGATGTTGCAAGTTCAAACCTTTTTTATCATCATGGCAAGTCGTTCAATCTGCCAAGAGGGGAAAAAAACCAGACGAGATTAGCATAACTAGAAAACACATAAAGTCTCTTAAGCAATTTCATTTCAATAAATGAGAGGACCAAAAACACATAAGTGAAGAAATTTGCACTAAGCTTAATTGAATTAACAGCTAGAAAGCATAATATCTTCCTCTTGGCATGAATAGTAATTGGGGGAAAAAAAGGATTTCCTACTGGGATGAATATAATAGATCCACCAACAGCTGCATCATTATTAAAATTGAGCGAGGAAGAACAACGATATTCCCACCTTTGGAGAGACCTCTAGGTTTTTTGGTTGCAAGATGATGAAATAGGGGAAAATAGGTATTAGAATCCTAAGCTTACAACTATATCTAGGGTTGTCAAAAACAAAATTGCATATTTCTCTCCCTACATCAACTTAAAAAACAATTCACACCAGATGTTTTCTTCTCCTAAATCCAACTACATTCGTTGAGGAGGATCATTAAACATTTTTACTCATCCCACCTATCTAAATCCATCATTCTATTGCATCTTGTTTTCTTTTTTTTTTCCATTTCATTAATAAGAAAGTCATCTTTCTATTTCATACTTGATGATTAATCACCACTACCCCCTTTTATCTTCATGACAAGATTGATATACCTAAAGTACATACCAAAGGAGCGCATAATTGTTCAACTATCTACAAAATTCAATTATAAATGCCACAAACTAGGCATGTATTTCTTAAACATCCAAAGTCCCACAGAACTGTTCATTCCATCAGAATCCTTAAGCTATCGTGGAGTTTTTTTTTTTTTTACTTCTCAAAAAAACTGGCATCCCAGAGAAAAGAGCGTGACCCTTGCAATTTCCCATAATTAGAATGTTGGTGATCAAGATTGTCACACAAATAAACCACAATTGCAACCTAACCATCATATCCATTATTGCTAAACCAGTAATGGGTATACAAATTTCAGCTTAATCACCAACAAATCAAGTGAAATCCAATTCTAGTATATATGAATGTAAAAACCCAGATATGAGATCTCATAAAACCAGCCAGAATAGCACACAGAACAAAGCCCCACAGCAAGCTATTGCAGAAGCACAAAAAAGAACCATACTTTCGCCCAAGTTTAAGCACAGAAGACAAAGTTACATTCAGGGGTATCACAGTGCCACAAGATCATTAAAGTTACCAAACCACAACTACAAATAACATGCAAAGTAGAAGCACAAAAGATGACCCAAAAGAGCAAGAATGTGAATGGCAAAGAGAAAAAGAAAAATCCCCACTTTTTCTTGCAAACCGTGAGGTGGGTCGAAATGCTCCGTCATTCCAACGTTGCCCACATCTTCCTATGAACGAAAGCTTCTCTGCGTACCCCAAGACATGGTCACTGACTCAAAAAACTCTGCTGCCTTTCTAATTCTTAACACCACCCTTCTCTCTCTCCTCCTCTCGACAAAAGTTTGATCAAAATAAAGGTGAGAGAGTGACGCCTTTTATTTTCCTCCCTCTATTGCTAACAGAGAGCGTCATTTTTTTGTTGGGGGGGGGGGGGGGGGGGGATTCTTTTAAGTAGACCCAACAGCCGAAACAGGCCCAGGCCTCCCTGCATCTCAGGAAAGAAATTTCATTCATTTTACCTTTGCAAGATTACCCATAGTGCCCATGGATTTTCCTTTTGAATTTGGGTAATTTTTGTCTTAAAATAAAAAAAAATTTGTATTCATAATTAATTACAGAATTATACGGATAAACTCTAAACGCTTGAATTATTCTGCACTCAAGTTCTAAGTCAGCATATTTACTTGCAATTAAGAAAAAGAAAAAAAAGAGAGAGAAATAATTAATATTAATATATAAATAAATAATTAATATTATTATATCAAGAGGGTGAGATATTTTAGTACACTTTTAACATTACTTTAAAATCAGATGTAATCCATTGTGTTAATGTTAGCGTGTAGCTTTATTGGAGAATATCTGTCAAAGCGATCGTATATATTAATCTGTTGGTGATGTGGCTTGAATTATGGTTTGAGAGTTTCCGACGCTGTTATCCATCCGTCAACTGTTTTTTTTTTTTTAATGGATGAGAAGAAAAGATGGGAAACTATATAGAAATATCTAACATAAGAAATGCAATCAAAGATTCAAAATAGCCTAGGTTTTTTTTTTTTTTTTTTTTTTAAGCAATATAGGGAAAAGGGAAGGGGACAAAATAGCCTATAGTTAAAGCAGTCGATTTAGCTGCAGGAAAAGTACAAAATCAATTTATTCATTTTACTAATGATATAAAAGGGATAGTTATAGTTTGGACTTTATGCAAATTATTTTGAATAAAAATGCTAAAATTTATTTTTATCTTATATTTATCTAACAATATTGATGTAGCAATCTTAATCAAAATTATATAAATATATATATATTATATATATATAAAGACTGATCAAATGGTTAGTTAGAAGTACCACATCAATATTATGGGATAGCTGTGAGATAAAAAATGTGGTACTTTATTAAATTTCAACAATGCGATTATCTCGTTATGAACGAATTAATGAAACTTTACTTACCTTCTAAATATCAAGCAATTTTACAATGTCACCCTTAATTTTAAAAGTTATGATGTATAATTGTTAAGATTTTTATTAAATACCTAATGAAAGAAGCGAAAATGACAGAAATGCTCCCTTCGTAAAATAAATTTTTTTTTAAAAAAAAAATATAATTGTATTTATGAATTTTATAGGGATAGAATAGACATTTTATATGTTAACCGTCTAAGTTAACATATAAATTTCCTAAAAGGGGATAGAATAAGAAGGATTAGATTAGAATTTCATAGGGATAGAATAGACATTTTAACAATATAATGTAACTAAAAGGGGTTGATCAATACGGATGAAATAAATTTTCTAATTGTATATGTGATATTGCTTTATTATAGCAACTTGCCTCTATCTTGGATATTCAATGA
>FXXK01001783.1:3411-25013 GCA_900184695.1 Betula pendula | reverse complement strand
GGGTGGTAGTTTTTATTTTTATTTTTAGTTTTAGTTTTTTCTATAATTTTTTATTTTATTTTATTAAGAGTATGTTCGTCATTGAGGGTACATTGACAATTGTTTTTTAGTTTGAAAGGATATTGTTACAATTGAAAGTTTTGAAATACATTATCAATTAAATGGTAGTATAAATGGGACATGTAAACTTTTCTCAATAAAATACCATATTTTCCTTATTCCTTTACTTTTTTTCTGGTGGCTCTAGACGACCAAATGATTGCTATGACTACGGAAAATATGCTTAAATAACACTTCCTCCACTTATGCAAATTTGTTGACTTATCTAAATAACATGCAGATTGTCATCGATAGATCGGTGCTCATGTCGTTCAATTGCAAAGGTTTTTCAATTTATCATACGTGAATTCACGCCGTACCATTCGATCAATTACTTTACGTCAATCGTATGGTAACTTTTCTTTGCAACCCATGCGGTTCCTCATCTAACTGTTCGAATGGTATTGATCATTGATCGATCGGTAGTGTTTTGTTAACTTCCTACATGGCACACTATTCGATCAGTACCAACCCACCAATAAATCGGTCCCAAACAGATTTTGCTAAGTGTTTTTCAAACCCATTTTCTCATGATTTCCATGTCACTCATTGCTTATTCTCTTAACCCTTACTAAGATATTATTAACCTTAGCTTAACACAAAGTATTACACTATTTGTGTTTCAGAGTGGCCGACCCACCTCAAAACAATGCTTGGGAGTGTCTTTTCCACTCCTTTCTCATTTATTTATTTATTTTAAAAAAAGTTTGGGTTATGGTTTTTTTAAAAAGAAAATTAGAAATTTTTATTTAGTTTTCAACTTTTTTGTATTTTTTATTTTATTTGAGTGTATTCATGTCCTTTTATATATAAAAAAAACTATATATATTCTGTCTAATTCAACGATCTTGACTAACATATGATTTTTTTTTTTTTAACAAAAAAAATAGTAATTTAAAAAGATTGAGCATGACACGTGATAGTTTATAGAAGTAATATGTAAATGAGCGGTAGTTTAGGCTAAGAAAGTATTTAATTATAATCATTATTTGTTTAATACCGGAACAAGATGATAGTGGGAATGTCAATGTATAGGACTTCTGACTTTGAATGTGGACAGAATTCAAATTTACTCTACAGTTATTCAAACGTGATCATGGTTCAGAATCTACAGCTAAAGACCTCTTACCGTTTAATGCTTTGCTTCCCGGTGGCGAACACAATGGCCTAATGGGGTCAATCAAAATCCTGGTCCCAATCAAAAAATCTCAGAAAAAATACAAAAAAAAAAAAAAAAAAAAAATCCTGGTCCCATCGGTCTAACGTCTCCGATGGCTTCTTTGACTTTTCTGGCATACAACTTTTACTATGTAGTTGTACCAACACATACATGATACATCCCCATTCTCCATGATTGTGAAATTAAATCCCACCTAAGAGTGTACTAGGATGGAGCCCGTTCCCTAACAAGACAAAAGATGAGGGACAAAATTATTATTATTTTTAAAAAAAATAATAAGTAAAATGACAATTTTTTTTTTTTTTTTTTAATTTTAAAGAACCGGCTCATTTTCAGTTAATTTGAATGAAAGAGAATTTGATTCCCGATTAAACATGTTAAATTACTCAAATTGTAGCAATTTATGGTGGGTTGCACCATCAATTGGCAGCAAACCACTTTATTTTAGAGAAAGAAAATGAAAAAATAATTATTTTATGATTAATATTTTATTTAAATGTATTTAATAATATACATGCATTATTTAAATTTTTTAAATAACTTGATAATATATTCACTGCTATCATCATTTACTTTTTATTATCATTTGAAATAAAAGAGAATCTTATTTGGTTATTTTGAAGAATAACGTCTTGAACATTACTTCATAGCATTTTTATTGGTTTATCTAAATTTTTAAGCAAAATGGTTCACCAAGAATTCACTTTTCCCCGATAGTAATCGCAATCGTAATCGCAATCTCATCCAAATCTACAAAGCAATGCACAAAGAGGAGGAGATGAAGAAGACCAAGCGGCCCATTCACCAGGAGCTATTGCGGTTGACTTGAGCACCTGGAAAGCAGAAGCCATCTTGTGGTATAGGGCTTATAGCTATAGCCATAGGGTCTTGTTTGGCTTTCATTGCGTTGTGGAGGAAGAGGAAATGGTCCTGCCATTGAAGGGTAGAATTAGCAACAGTAGCAACGTGAGTTTTGGGGAGTTTGAAGGCCTTTTTGACTCCTTTGAGTGAAAGAGAGAGAGAAAGCGTTGAAAGAATCCAGAATGCATTTTGTATGCATAATCTGATGGATGTTGTTTTTTTTTTTTTTTTTTTGTGATTTGCTTAGTTAATAAGATAAAATACATAATCGGATGGGAGTGCTCTACTTGAAAAGTGCATTATTATGCGTTGAATGGGACGTAAAAGTGAAGCTATTTTAGAGTATTTATTTGTGTTTTTTTTTTAAAAAAAAAAAAAAAATTTGGTATCAAATTTATGAATAAAAATAGAAAAGTTTAAGGACCCATTTGGCAAAAGTTATGGGTTTTATTGTTTATGGGTTTTGTTAAAAAAAAAAAAAATCCTACTTTTTATATTAAATCAACTACTTTTTAACAACTTTTTTCACTTTTTATTATTATTAAAATAAAAAATTCACTAAAAAATAAAAAATTTTACTTTTTCATACAACAAATTTACAACATTCCATCTACTTTATATCACATCAAAAGTCAACAACCCATCAATCCCAACTCATAACCTTTGCCAAACATACCCTAAAATTGTAAGATGATCCCGATTTTGTTTGTTAAAATTTTGTTGCTTTTAATCTTTTAAAATAAAAATATTAATAAATAATTTAAAACACAAAATTCTCAAAATTATTTTTACCTTCTTTGTTACTGGTAGCAGCCTCCATGGATTGATTAAATATTTATCCGGCAATAAATTGAGGCAAATCCGAACACTTCAAAAAAAAAAAAAAAAAAGAGAAGAGAACCTGCCAAAACACATTATTCAAATGCAGCCTCATTGAGGAAAGAAATAAGTGTAAAAGTAGAAAGAAGACTGAAACTACGACTGAAAATTCTCAAATTCAAACTTCATTTACTTGACTTTGACTTGCATAATTAATCATTATTCAAACTATCAACAGAACTCTTAAACGGTCAAGGTTTTCTGCATCACAACGTCACCAATACGCCGCTTGGGAGGTGGGGGGAACGTCATTAATACGCCCGAAAAATCCGCCGTTAGCAAATGTGATCAGCAGTAATTGTAGTTAGAAGTATATATAACGACTAGCGAGACCACAGTAATTGTAGTTATAAGTATATGGAAAACGTACATATATTCTTTTAAATTATAATATAATTGATAATGTTTTTTTAAAATTTTTATTTTAAATTATTAAATAATTGTCAATATTTTTTAAAGGTCAGCAAAAAAATTAAAATAACCTTATAAATTTCTAAATTTCTATAAATAAAAATACCTTATGAATTTGAAATAAAAAGAAAATAATAATTTTAAAAATTATTTTTTAAATGAAAATCTTTATAATTTTTTTTTTTTATGCTTTTGAATTTGATCAATTGGATGGTGGTGTTTTTTTTTTTTTCAAATATTATTGTTTTTTGTTTTTATTGTTTTAGTTATTTCTAGTCCTTATAAATTCGCTTTTTTTTTAAAAAAAAAAATCTTTCTAATTTTATTTTATTTTATTAATAGTATTTTTCGTCATTAAAGAGGAGTGGACATTAACAAATATTTGATAGTTTTGGAAGTATTGTCACAATTAAAAGTTTGAGAGGATATTATTAATTGAATGGTAATTTGAATGAAGTAAGTAAACTTTTTCCAAGTATATATAAAGAGACAAGTTTGGTGTCATTTTTTTTTATAAATATTTTTTATTACAAATTTATCATTTTTTTACAAACAATGTGCAAACAAATGAAAGTAAACATCTTTCATATGGAAAATGCTTGGTTTCTACCCCAAGCATTCAACTCCATCAAATTTATGAGTAATTTTTTTTCTTTTTTTTGAAAAAGAAAAAAAAAAGCAAATTGAATGGGGTTTGATCCTTAGGTAGGACACCAAGCATCTCCCTTTTCATATATAATACAAGGCAGTTGTGAGTCACTTCAAATATTTCTCACCTGGATTCAGAAAATGACAAAGGACCTATTTGTTAACCACTTCCCCCTTCCCTGTTTTTTTCCTCTCTCAAAATCAGCACCACTTTTATTATTCCATCAATCACTTTTTAACAACTTTTTTTTACTTTTTATATTACATCACTCATTTTTTATTACTATTCAAATAAAAAACTCACTAAAAAACAAAATTTTTTTACTTTTCCATACAAAAAATTTATAACATTCTTCATACTTTATATCACATCATTTACTTCTATTACTATTCAAAACACACAAAAAAATTAAAGGCTTTAACAAACAGGCCCAAAATTTCAAAATTACCCTTCAAAACTAAGGGTGCCCATGGATGTACCCAAGTTAATTTTAACTCTATTTATTTAATTAAACTGGTTAAGTTCCTTAATGATAACTTCTTAGTTTCATGTCGAGTTAATAAATCGTATAAAAAATTATCAACTATTATATTGTTTGTTAAGTTCAAATTGTGTCAAAACATAAATATAAATTTATATAAATTAACTATAATCTAAACCATATAATTAAACCAATCAAATTTCTTAACTATAATTAATTATTTTCGCATTTGAATTATATCAAATTCAGGAGTCATATCAGGAGTGACAGCCCTATCTCACAATCATGGCTGGCTGTATGCACAATGTTGCCTGTTGAGGCTGTAAGGGGTCGTTTAACAGTC
This sequence comes from Betula pendula, assembly GCA_900184695.1. Classification (NCBI taxonomy): domain Eukaryota; kingdom Viridiplantae; phylum Streptophyta; class Magnoliopsida; order Fagales; family Betulaceae; genus Betula; species Betula pendula. The sequence continues at coordinate 20,110 of FXXK01001783.1, read as the reverse complement.
CCAAGTTGACGATATGAAATTATGCTGTTCTCCTCACACATTATTCCAAAACGAGGATATATTAGTAAATAATGCTATGTACCTTCGTGATCTACTCTTCCTCGCACGCATTTACTAATGGTGGTCCATCTCTTTACGTCGTCCACGTGGACAAAAAATGAGGGCGGCAGACGGAGCGGGACCCATATGGCGCCTTGGAGAGAAACCATTGGTTGTCCAAAAATAAGTGGAACTACGTCACCACGCACCGGTTGCAGAGTACCTCTTCCCGCTTCCCACCACCACCAATTTCGTCCTTATAAATAGGCCGTTGGCACAGTGTTGTTTGCATCAACGTAAACGTACCGGGAGCCTGCCATTTTTCACAGAGAAAACGAAGGCTAGCTGGCTTTGGAGTGCTCTGCTTTAGAACCCTAATTTCTCTGTTCCTCTCTCGGAACTAAGCCTTTTAGGTAGTGAATTTTTAATTTTGTTTGTTATGTGTTTTTTGTTTATATATTTAATGAAAGTATTATTCGTTTTGCAGTATTGTTGTTGTTGAATTAGAGAATGTTACTCTGAGTGTTTTGTTTTTGTCATTTTTTTCACTGTAATTTATGAGGATTTGAGCTTCTTTGATTGTGATTAGTTTTTAGCATTTTATCGGAATCTATTATTTATATTCGTTGAGTATTTAGTCATTAGTTGTGATGAGTGAAATAACAACCACAATAACATCTTTATTATTGTTGTTTCCATTTCTGTTGTTGTGAAGTTTTTGATTTTGTTTCAGTTTGGTTTTAAGGAAAAAATTTCAGTGAAGGAGCTGAAAATATGTTGTTTTTGGGGTGTGTCTGTGTGATTTATATTGGAGTTTTACGTAATGACGGAATCTCACATTGAGTATAGTTTATAAACAATAAGAGTGGATGGTTAATATAGTGTTGTTCTTGGACTAAGCTGGTGTGCCTCGGGTATGTATATCTCCAATAGATTATGATTTTTGAGTTTTTTTTTTTTGGTTCAGGTTGTACTATCGGATTTGGGACTTTGTTTGTGGATTAATTGGAACCATGTTGGTTACGGACCAAGTGTGTGAAAATGGGATTGAGCATGCCGAACTGCTTCCAGAGATCGATGATGACCATGGAGGAGTCATTGTGGACATGAAGGAGGCTATGGACTCTGAGGTCTTTGTTACTTCGCTTAGAGCTTCAATCTCTAAGTGGAGGCAACAGGTTGTCATTCTTGTTCGACCCACTTTACGATGGATGGGCTCGTTGCATTACTTGATAAATGGTCTGATGGTCTGAAAGTTTGTTCAATTGCTTGTCTGACCATTAATTTGCTTATCTGATTTTATGATAAATTTTAACTGCGGGTACAAATTTGTTAGTCATTAATTTACTTCTTGCATGTCAGTAAACCAAGGCTATGTAAATTATCTCAATTTGGGGGTTGCGTTTGTTGCCTTTGTATATCTCATTTGTATAATAGGTCCAATGCTTTATTCAAAACAAAGTCCAATGGTTTAAAGTGGAGTTTGACAAAAATGATCTAATAGGATGAAGTGGTGCAGGTTTTAAAACAATGGTTAGTTTATGATCTTCACTATAGCATGATTTTAACTTATTCTTTTTCCTCTTTTACTGATTAGGTTGTCAGCTACACAGACTCTCGATCTTATCTTTTGATGAAAATAAAGGCATTTTTGTTGTCAGCTCCGATTAATTTTTAAATTTACTTCACAGGGAAAGAAGGGCATCTGGATTAAACTGCCCATTGGACTTGTAAATCTGGTTGAACCTGCAATTGGGGTAATTATTTTCTGCTTCTAAAAACTTTGTGGTGACAATAAGTAGTTGCGAGAAGTGGGTGTCAAATTGCCCTATAACTATAAGCATCTCAATGTGTGTGCCTTTAACGTGAACTGACCATGTTGGATCTGCCATGTAATGAGATATGTAACATATTAAAAAGATTCAAAGGAAGAAACTTTCATATTTTACTTTTTCATGTTTTAACTCTTTTTTTTTTTGAGGTTTTTGTGTTGCGTGAGCTAGTTAGCCTAGTTATCTAATTAAGGCCTAGAAGCACCAACATGATTGAGTCAAGGTTCTGGGACACTTAAGAAGAGTCCTGTTGACACTTTTTTTAACTTAGAAAAAATAAATTTGAACGTAGAACTTTGTTTCTATTTCTTTTTTAATATCCAGGTCGTTGATCAAACATAGACTTCAAATTTGATGATTAGTTTCTATCTCATGCTTTGTTGATTGATGCATCTGTTCTGTTTTATATTGATTTCTCTTTGTGCATCTATTATAATGGTGGCAGGAGGGATTTTGGTACCACCATGCTGAGCCAAATTACCTGATGCTGGTTTGCTGGATTTCTGAAACCCCTAGTACTATTCCTGCAAATGCTTCACACCGTGTAGGTATTGGTGCTATTGTTTTGAATGATAAAAGAGAGGTAGGTACTTCCTCTGTATTTACTAATATTTCTCCGAATTGTTGTGGATAAACATACATTATCTCATAGAAAATGTCCTCCCTGGTGCATTTAAACATTGGTCACAGTCAAGAGATTGAAATTTTGAGCACTGGTTCTGACATTCGCCAGGAAATTCAAAAGTTTTTTGTGATACTGAGTTCTTTTTGTTGCTGGAAAAGATAAATAGCATGACTCTTAAAAATGGGGCTTTAAGGTTTTATGTCTAATGTCAATGATTGGCATGGTATCTATCTGCAATGCGGTTATCTAATGGCGTCAAGCAATCTAACCAGATCTTTAATATCCATATACAGCAGTTTAGGGTAGCTTGCTCTCATTTTGTTGATATGATGTTTCACAAACTTGGACACATCTTTGTCAGTTTTTTTTTTTTTTTGTTCTTTGACATTCTCTTTTCTCTTGATTATCGGTTTAACTCAACAAAGCATCCTCCTTCTCAAAGTCAGCTTTTGTTTATAAGTAGTTCTGTCAGTCTTTGTTTTCAATTGACAGTTGTCAACCCTTTTTTCCTATATTGCTGATTTTGAATCTCTCTCTCTCTCTCCCTTCTCTCTTTGCTAGGTGCTTGTAGTTCAGGAAAAGAGTGGTAAGTTCCGAGGAACAGGTATGTGGAAAATCCCTACAGGGACTGTTGATGAGGTATGTACTTAACCAAGATGCTTTTCCATTATTTGAAAACTAAATGCATTTTGTTATCAAGCATTAAAGGAGCTCTTCAATCTACAGGGTGAGAATATTTTTATGGCAGCCCAAAGAGAAGTAGAAGAAGAAACAGGAGTAAGTGTTGAATATATATCAATAAATGTTGTTAGTACCTTCTAATTTATGTGCTGGTATGATAGTCTTCCTAAAACAGACTGGTTTTTACTGCTTCAGATTGAAACGGAATTTCTGGAGATACTGGCATTCAGGTATAAAGGTTTAATTCTCTCAAATTTATCTTTGACCTAAACACTTATTTTATATTAGCAGCTATAGAATGTGATATGCTGCATATGATACAGATCATGATTGGGAACAGTACCATAAAACCTCCTCTTCTGCTTACCTTTATATCATTATCTTTTACTTTCTGAGTTACAATTCAAAAATGGGTATGTGGTGGATAAGTTCAGAGTTGGGCAGTGGTAGGATTGTGTGGTAAGTCTATAAACACCAACATGAAATAGGCTTCACCTTGGAGATTTATATTAATACCCAATCAGTTGCATTTTATCAGTAGTTGGGAGAACTTGGAGAATGGCTCAGATACAGCAAGCTTTTTAGGTATTAGCAATTCTGAAAGTTAAAATACTGTACCACCCTGTATATATTGGACATCTTGATTTTCATGGAAGTGTACATATGTGAGAATTCTAGATGCTAATTAGGAAAATTTGTTCTTATCCAATACATTGCTCAAACAGAAATGCTGCCCTTAGGCTTGGCTCAGGTGATAAAAGGATAGGCTGGGGTTTGGCTAGGTTCTGGTCAGGGTTGTGAATTCCTGTGACCAGTTGTGACAAGTTGGTTATTCTGGGTTTTGGACATGGTTTATATGTTGAATTTACTTTCGATTTGAGTGACATACTTGAGCCATCTGGCCTTGGGGCCTTAGCTTTGGTGGTAAAGATTCTGGTTGGGTTGGGTTGGGACAGTTCTTGCTTCAAATATTTCCATTAAGTGGAGTTACTGCTTCAGTGGAAAATTTTAATTTTTTTAAGGGGGATGCTTGGTGTCCAACTCAAGCATCCAACCCCATCCAACTCTCTTTTAGTTTTTTAAAAAATAAAAAATAAAAAAAAAATTTAAAATTTTTTTACACTTGAGTTGGATGGGAGTTGGATGGAAAAGTTGGAAAAGTAGACTTTTCCTTTTTTTAACATGAATCCTACCATAAAATTGTATGAAAGTACAACTTAAATCAACAAGCTGGGCATTGTTAGTTTAGATGGGACACAGAAAGAAAGTCTTTTGACAAATCTTGCTATGCCTTTTAACAAGCAAGTCTTTTGACACTCAGCAGCTGGGCTGAGTGTCAAAAGACTTAAAAGTTGTATGAAAGTACAACTGAAATCAACAAGCTGGGTATTGTTAGTTTGGATGGCACACACAGAAAGAAAGTCTTCTAACAAGCTGGGCATTGTTAGTTTAGATGGCACACAGAAAGAAAGTCTTCTAACAAGCTGGGCATTGTTAGTTTAGATGACACTCAGCTCCATCTTGCTATGTCTTTTGACAAATCTCTATGCTAATGAACCTAAAACTTCTGAAGTAGTTACAAATTTTTCTGAAATGTCCTCATGCATTCATGTCCTTTCCCTTTTATCTTACAGGCAATCACACAAGATGTTCTTTGAAAAGTCAGATCTATGTTTTATTTGCATGATGCGTCCTCTCTCCTTTGACATTCAGACGCAAGAACTCGAGATTGAGGCAGCCCAGGTGATTCTTGGTTGACAATGTACATAAATGATTTTTTTTTAAGAAAAAAAAAAATTGATTTGAACGTTTGGAATTTTCTCAAAATTGGCTTCACTTATGTAAGTAGGCAACAAAATGTTTTTACTCTATAAAGTGCTACATAAGAAGCTTATCCCAGCAACAATCTAGAATCTATAGCCTATAAAAAAATTCAGTGCCCATATGGTTTCAAAGTATTGTCTTTGACCAGGGAGACCTGATAATGCTGGAAAACAATTAGCATGAGAAACACTTGACCTCAAATTGAAGCAGGGGAGAACTTTCAATCCTTTGTTCCACACACACATAGTACATGTAGGTGGCAATGCCTGCCATTTAAAGGAAACTTTCCCCAAGAAGGATCCTTAGGCAATATTGAATTGAAAACTCAAATGGCCATTACTGTCCTTTTTTCTTGGCTGCCTAGGTTGCAGGTTGTTAAGAACGAGATTTTATTGAAGTTCAAGAAAGAATTCCAAAGAAATTCTTTCGGGTGACAAGAACAATAGTTGGTTATTTCTGCATGCCTTTCTTCCTCAGCCCATTACATAAATACCAGCATGGAGTTCTGCCAACAAGGAAACTCTTGCTAGTCAGTAGTCAATGTTTTATTTTAGGATACTAGAATATGGTTTCAAAAGGAAAATAACAAAGAAAATGGAAAAGCAATCAGAAATGGCTTGGCTCCTTTCCTCCTCTGTTTTGGGTTGCCAAAATAGAGCTCATTTCCTTGTATGAAATATGAGACAACATTCCTGCCCATGGTTGCCAAAGGTTCAGCTATTCTCCTCATTTATCATGCTTTTTTATATATATATATATATAAAAGACCATGCTGAGATCAGATACTTGGAACCCCCTATATTCATGCTGCAAGCCATTAATGCCTTTTGTTTGGACAATTTGAATGGGCCTGCTCTCATTACGACTCATAACTGACTGATATATTTTTTTGGCATGGTGCACATTTTTTCTCCTTAGTGGATGCCGTTTGAGGAATATGCAGCTCAACCTTTTACCCAGAAGCACGAGCTTTTCAAGTTCATTACTGACATATGCTTGGCAAAGGTACAGGGTGGCTACACTGGATTATCTCGGATGCCTGTAACTTCAATTTTCAATGACAAATTCAGCTGTCTATATTTGAACAGCCGGGATCTGAACAAGTACACCTAACTTCTTCTGATCAGTCCTAGATGAGAATAGAATTGATATTTGTTGTATCAATTCCCTATTACCCATATTATTTGATTATTTTAATCAATAAATGCTCCTCTTTGCTCTATAATGAGATTCAGAATGCATTTGGTTTCTTGTCTTCGTGTTTTTCTTTTCTACAACCATGACATAAATCAGGCTCGTTTATTAGCATGTGAGAGTTTCCACTCAGTGCAGGGTGGTGTAAGGCTCTTAAAAGGATAAAAAGGAAGAGTAATGCTATAAATCACGCTTTTATTATACTACTATTTCATTCCGTTAATGTGGCACGACCAATTAACCTTTGAATTTTTTTTTCTTCTAATAATGATCGATTGTTACTATCATGTCAGCAAAGTGTGATAGTGGTTGAATATAAGTGTGATTTTTAGGATTGCTCCGAAAGAGAGAGTAACCACTTGCTAAAGTTAGTCCATTAAATGTTATAATGTTAATTAAATGACTTAATCTAATATTCGGTTTAAGTTTTGGAGATAAATAGTGACTCTAAATGATATCAGAGTAAAGGTCCTTAGTTGAACATTATTTTCGTCGTTCACCTGTTATATCAATTAAATGTTTCACATTTGGATAAAAATTTTTGAACCTACCTGTGAAGACGAGTGTCTATATAGTTAGACAACTCTTAAGGAAGAAAGAAAAAATAGGAAAATGGGAAAAGAAATTATGTTGTCTGTATGTAGTTCTATGCTCTACTTGTACAACATTATGACAGATGGTCTGCCATGCGGCACCAAGTCCGGGATGCAGAAGAAAAAGGTTAAAGGTCCAAACAAAATAGGGCACCGGGGGGGTGGGGTTTATAAATCTCATCTGAAACCTTTATAGCTCTCAACAGTCTATCTCCATCTAGGTTCTATCTCTAGTTCTCCTTTTATATTTTCTTCTATAAGTTGACTTTGTTAGTGGGGCAGGAAGAAGTATGCTTTTAGCAAAAGCAAAACTTTTGTTTCTTATAGCAATATGGCTGTCACTGCTCAACCTTGGTTGTTCAGAGTCAGGGGAGGTTTCTGGGGATGTCGTGCCTTCATCACCAGTTGCTTGTCTGAACTGCACAATTTGTCAGTATCCATGCCACACACCAGCCCCACCTCTCCCTGGCTATCCTTCATATGGAACTCCGCCGCCACCCCCACCAATTTCTGACTACCCCTCATATGGAGCGCCACCACCACCGCAACAGCTGCCTACTGGAGGATGCCCACCAAGTCCGGTTGTTCAGTGTTGCCAATACCCTCCTCCGGCTCCCGCTACCTACGGATACGTGCCTTATAACAACTATTCTGCTTCATCTCCTTTGCCATTCATCTTCTTCTTTCCCGGCATGATATCAGTTTTTTCATTCGCTGCTTTGTTCTAAGCTGTGTGCATGGTGTTTTCAGGTCTTACTATCGATGAGAACACATTATATTTTCTTGATTGGAAATAGTTTCTAATAAAGCCTTCTTTCTTGTTAACAGCACTTCTACTTTTGTCGGTGTTTGACATGTTTTGCTGCTACTGTGAGTTCTTCTTTACTCTTAACATAAATAAATACTTGTCTCTATATGGTGGGTTATAGTTGAAAGTTCAATTGTGTTTAATTAAATGAGTTGGATTAAGTTGATATATATATTTTTATACAAAATTAACGGATTAAGTTTATAATTTAATATTCATGACTTGGAGATAATTCAAACCTGACACGTGCACAAAAATGAACACCTACTCTCAGTCCAATTTTCTAATGTCTACTATAGCGTGAGGTTTTTCGTCTGTATTTGATGATCTCATGCATTTGGTGTATGTGTTGCTAGTTTTTGTAAGAGAGAGAGAGAGAGCGAGAGAGAGAGGTGGGTATTGGGATTTGGGACAAGGGCGTTGAGAGTGTGGCAGGTAGCAGAAAGAGGTTTGTCTATATCCTCTCCCTGGCAGTGTTGGTTGTCTTTCATGGGGGTTTCTTGCGGTTCCTTCGGATTTGAATTGCTTCTTTGTCTCTTTTAGTCCTGGCAAAATGACAAAAGTATCTCAACTTTGGTCATAGTAAGGAAGGACTTATCCCTACTTTATACACCACATTCACACTTTTATTCCACTTTGCTGAGTTTACTATGTCAATCAGTGTCAATCAGTCTTTAAATTTTTTTTAAGGACTGATTAGCTGTGTAATATTAACAAAATGATTTATACTTTTTAGCCTTTCAAGTAGTACTATTCTTTACACACATTTTACATTAGCTGACATGACGTATTTTAAATGACTTATTTTAAATGACTTTTCATGTAAACCATTTTGGGCACCTTAACTTACTTTGTTGAATTCCGGTGACAATAGCTTGTCTAATACTTCTAAATCTGCCCATTTGAATCGAAGACGTATTTGAGTGTAGAAATATGTAGGCATATACCAATAGGAGTAAATATATGGGTTTTCAAATGAGAGCAGCCATAACATACAAAGCTTAGGTAAAACCTACTCTTGAGACAAAGTGTCCAAAAGTTCATATACATATATAGCTAAGATTACACGTAAGTCATAGTATAATTGGATATATGCTTAACAGGCAAATTTAGTTCTGTATTCTTTTTCACCCTCATCCAAATTAAATTCTTGACTTTGTAGAACGTTTCCCTAAGTTGGTATTAATATATTTAATTGCCTGGCTCAAGAGATTAAATTGATACAAAATGATAAATTGAATAATTTAATTAATATTCTATCACTCTCTTTTATAAGATGAATTCAAAAATAAGATTCAAAATCAAGACTTCTGCTTTAATTCTTAAAACTTAGACTAATAAAAATAAAAATAAAAAATTATTTAAATAATATTTTGACACAACTTAAAATATTTCTATGATCAGACAGGATAGCGTGAATCATGTCTATGAAAGGGACATAATGCCTTTTTTCATATTGGAAGTTTCTGGTCCTCATATAGTAACCTTGTCCCTCTTGTGTGTCCCATTTCACTTAAAGATCTACCCACTACCATGGTTTCTCATACGATGTCAATCAGAAGAAACGAAAGCACTCCATTTCCTTCCTCAAATCTCACACCAATCTGTTATTCCCTCCTTCTCCTTAAACCTCCCCATCCCAAGTCACACCTACCCTTCCTTCTCAGATTTAATGGCTAATATTTTATTTTATTGTATCTAACTATGTATATGATGTTATATGATATAACATATTAATCATATGGCATCATATTACATATACACCGTTAAATACAACAAACTATAATTTTGACTATAAAATGACTCATCTCTATTTCAAAGGAGTCGTGAAAAGATATGATACAAATCAAATTGCATTAGTTGCTTTCTAGCCAAACCATTTATTAAAAAAAAAATGAACAAAGAATAGCATCCTCTCTATTTCACATTTAACGGTGTACATGGTGTTACCATATCATTTAAAAACTTTAAATGACATGATAATATATACATCATTAAATACAGTGAAATCTAATCTCAACTATCAAATGATTCCTCTGCATTTCATTTAAAATAAAGAGGATCATGTTAATAATAATAATACTAAAACCTAAAGTATCTTTGGGTTCTCTTCTCAAAATCAGATAAAGATTAAATTCCTAATAATATAATAAAAACATTTAAATCCAGGAAATTCCATTTTTGATTGTTTCCCTCCAATTGCCCGAGTGATGCTTTTAACAACCGGACTTCTATTCTATGGTGTGACTTGTGAGAGATCTACTAAACCTGGTTTCATGTTGTCCAAAATTTGCATTAACTAAAGAAAAACAGTAAGAGAAAATAACAAAGCATAAAAAGGGTGGGCATTTTGGACAAAGTTTTTCATTCAAAATGGGTTAGAGGTCATTTAATCCGGTCCATCAAATGACATCAATTTTTAGAGCGCATAATTATCGTATGCAAGAATTACATACTCTAAAAACAAATTCAAAATGCATATAAGAAAAGACAGATATAATTTATTTGAGTAACACTAGATATTACATTTTTATCTCTTAGCTATTTTACAAAGTATGACATGGCAATCTCAGTCAACTCTTAAATTTTTTTATTTTTTTGGTTGGAACTATCACGTTATAAAATCATTATAAGATAAAAATCTAGTTTATCCAATTACTCAATTTAATAGATCAAATTGGAGAATCAAAATAAATTTGGAAGAAAACTTGTTCATGCAAGTATATGTTGCAATATACAAAATAAAAAGAATATATTATGATTATATTTTTTTTTCAAAAAAATCTAAACATTACTCAATGCTTATGAAGTGACTAATAAACAGTTGTTCCCATGCTTTTCTTCCTGATATGCTAGAAGTGAACAAAACTCGACAAGACACTAAAAAGCTATCCATGATAGAGCAAGAAACACAAGTACAAAGCAATTATAGTGTCTTTCACATTTGGCAAAAGCTCAAAGAGAATCCCACAAATAAATAAATCTCATAAAATCTCATCAAGCATACACCAATAGAAACAAAGTTACAAATGTTGTAGGAAATTCTCTATGAGAAAAACCCAAAACAAAAACAAAAAAGAAAAAGAAAAAGAAAAATCCACACACTACAAACAATATAACAAAATAAGACATGTTTTTGTTTTCATATTACACTAGAACTAATTAAATTACTCCACCACGGCCTCTCAATTATTGGGTTCCTCAATAAAAAGTAAAAACAAAATAAAAAAATAAAATAAAAATACTTACAGCACTGTAAGCACTAGTAGCCACACACACAGGACCAAAGATCCGAATCCCTTACCGTCAAATCTAACGGCTCCGTTCGAGTCCGCGGTCTGATCCGCCACATCCCCATCCGGGGACGGCGCGTCCGCGTTGTCAGCCGGCGATGACGCTGCCTTCTTCTTCTTCTTGCTACTCTTTGGCGCGTCAGCCGCCTCGTCAGGCGACGGCGCCGGAGCCGGAGTCGGCGCCTCGGCCTTGTACAGCTCCTTCGGCAGCAACACCTTGTTGATCGTGTAGATCACCACGGGATCCTCGTCGAGAAGCGTGCCGGTGATCTTCGCCGTCACGATCTTCGTCTGCAGCGTCACGTCCTCGCCGTCGTTCTGCACCGTGAAATCGAACTTCTTCGCTCCGTCCGTGGCCAACGTATTCATAACGCCGTTGTTGGATTTCAGCATCGCCATGGATTGGTACACCGGCACGCCGTGGTACTCAAGCAGCGACGTCTTCCCGGCGGCCGTCAGGTTCTTGTACCTCGGCAAAAACGCCTTGAAAACGTCGTCGACGGGGCAGAATACCGTCAAACCTCCGTCAATCCCGTCCTGAAACGTCTTCTCAGCCTCGGAGTCCGTCAACAGCGTATCGGCGAAGACCTTGCAGCCGTGAGCGGACATGGCGGAGGTGAGGTTGATGGCAGAGGGGCCCGGAGTCGGAGCTGCGGCCACTTCGGACGGCAGGATCTTGCTGATCTGGATGACGGAGATGTTATATTTGATTTCCTCCAGGCCCTTGACGAAGTAGGTGTCGATTAGTTCACTGTTCTCGGGGGCAAAACCGACTTTTCCGCCTTTGAGATCGGTGATGTTGACGAAACCGGTGGAGCCTGGAGCGGAGCCGCTGGCCTGGAACAGCGTGGCGGCTAAGGCGGTGCCGTTGGTGATCTGGTGGAGTTTCTTGGCGTCGAAGAAGTCCACGAGGACGTGGAGGGACAGGACGTTCTTGAGGGAGTAGAGTGGGAGGTGCTTGGCGAGGAGGGAGGACATGGCGGCATTGTCGACGGCGCAGACGGTGATGGTGGTGCGCCGGTTGATCTCGCCCGCGAGGTGAGTCACCGTCAGGTAGTGGTTGAAGGTGGAGAACTCCGGGAACTTGGCCAGGATGCGCGTGATGTTGTGGGCTTGGGCCGTGGCGGAAAAGGCCAGGACGAGGAGGAAGAGGACCGGTAGAGTCCCGCCAGTCCTGGCCGGATTTTTCCGGAGCTGCATTGTCTTTTTGGATCGGTGAAACCCTGCGTTCCGGAGATGAGAACTGAGGAGTTGAACTGATCTGTGTGCTTTTTTAGGGTGTTCAAAGGAAAGAGACAGTGGAAAGAGTGAGAGTGTTCATCAAGGGAAATGGGGCTTGAGGTATCGTTAAATTACAGGTGAAGCCACTGTGCTTGACGTTTGGCGTTTGTGTTTGCGGACTTTTTGTTGTTTCACAATCACACGGGTCGGGGCCTATTTATGTTCGTCTCTTTTGGGGTTAAGTGAGATTTGCGCTTGGTTTTATAACCTTTTTTTTTTTTTTTTTTTTTTTGGGTTGAAGTGGCTTTCTCATTTTAGGGTTATTGAAATTATTTGTGTTGGTTTTTTGGGGTTATATATATATATATATATTTATTTATTTAGAGGTAAAACTATAAGCTTAGAATAGGCTAAGTCATCGACTATATCACATATCTATAGGTGATTGGTGGTAAATTTTGACGACGGCAAAAAATAAAATGCAAGAAAGAATGTGTATGAGAAAAAAAAGTTCAAATTTAAAAAATAGTTTATAATTTTTAAAAAATAAAAATTATTTTATAAAAATTAAATAAGCTTTACTTTATCGATTAAAAATATTTTTGGTTTGATCATAATTTTTAGTCATATTAAACACTAAAAAATAAAACATTTTTCAAAAAGTATTTACGTCAAAACAAAGAGCACCCAAATAAGTAACTTTTCATGTATATAATTAGAATTATAGGTTTGCACATGCTTTGATCTTTTCATGTTCAACCATTTCGGGTACCCTTTTTTCTTTTTTCTTTTTCTCTCTTTTTATAAATTCCTTTCTTTCTATTGCTATATGGTATGATTGAAATTTTCATTAATTTGTTATTCAAATTATTAATTTGTGTAATAAATTGTGCAAGTATTTATATAAGATTCATATGTCTAAATAAATTTTACAATCTCCTACCGGACAAATGGATTTTATATAATTTTTTTTACAATTGATGTCAAATTACTAACAATTTAAATAACAAAAGACCGAAAATCCTTATCCTAAATTGAATCCAATACTCTTAAAATAATATACATAAGATGTTTTCAAACTTTTTCTTTGCGTTAAATTTTTTAAAACAAAATCAATTGTGATTCCGAATATAAATAAAGATTAATAACTCTCAAATCTATGTCGGTTCAAGGAAGATCTATCTTCAATGAGTAGAGACAACAACTCCAAGTCCCCAATTTGTCAAAAAAAAAAAAAAAAAACAACTCCAAAAAGTCCCCACTATCATCCTACTCCCATTAAAACATGAAGGGGTACCCATGTGTTCAAAGTGACAAATCTGATTTGTTTAATTGCAAAAGCTAGTCATTCTTTAATTGGGGCGTCAATGGCACCATTTGCGATGTACAAAGTTTTCTTACAAACGGATGGAAGGAAACTTGACTTGTTTCTTTATAGCCACTAACGTTAAAAATTATTTTTTTATTTTTATAAAGTTGATGTGTTAGTTTTAATTAATTTTATTTTTTAAAAATAATGACTAATTTATGAGTTGGTCGAGATTGTCTAGAAAAAATATGTTGATGTGTTAGTTTTAATTAATTTTATTTTTTTAAAATAATGACTAATTTATGAGTTGGTCGAGATTGTCTAGAAAAAATATTTTTTATCCTACAATGCTGATATGGTAGTTTCAACCAATATTTTTATTTATTTTTTAAAAAAATTATTTATCTATGAATTGGTTGAGATTGTCACTACATTATCATGGTAAAATAGTTATTCAATCAAAATGTATTTTATAGCATTATTTAAAAGTGAAAATGCGAATCACGTGTTTTATTAAAGACTAATGCTAAAAATTACAATTTTATCTTACAAGTATTTTATTTTGTTGATATGACAGTGTCGACCAATCTTTAATTTTATTTTTTTTTTGTTAATCAAAGAATTGATTAACTGTTACATTAATAAAGTGAGGTACTTGTAAGATAAGAGCATGACATCTAGCATTTTTGTTTATTACAAATTCACTTAAAAATTACATATTCTAAAATACTTATCAAAAAAATTCACAAAAAAAAAAAAAAAAAAGTTCTTTGTCCATATGCAATAGTAGACAAAGCTGCAGTTACTTGAGGCGGCGAAAAAGGGAGTGCCTTTGTGCAAACAGCTGCTTAACTTCGTGAATAATCTAATGATGCTTTGAGATGAGTAAAGAAGCCGTTGTGAAGCAAATCACGTGGCTTTGCAATTCTCTTCTTTTTTTTTATCAGAAAAAGGAGTACGTATAGAATACACCAAGTCCACACCGCAAGTATAGTATCAGCAGATCGACAACCGCTGGAAAGTGGGTTCACTGTGGGCCCAAGAGGATAATATGGGACCCATTTTCCTTCTGACAAAAGATGATCTGCTGTATGCACTTGTACAGCCTTTTATGCCACCAAAGAAAAAAAAAAAAACAAATCACTAGCCGTTAATCTGTTGACCGCCAGATAAAAGAATATTGACACCGTTGATTTGACTCACTAGGTGTCAGATTGGTATGTCGGCGGAACAGCCAAATCATACTAGAAGGGAAGATCCGAAGATCTTCAGGTGGGGGGTAATTTTGTAGTTTTCGCTGAAATAGGAGGGCGTTTTGATTTTTGAGCGATCGTGGATTCGTGGTTGGACAACTTGGGGCAAAGCCAAGTATTGCCAGGCTGGCCAAGCCGTACAGAAGAGTGCCACGTGCATTGGCTGGTTATCGATCATCTTTCGTCGGCAGTATCCTCCACCGACAACGGTTAGTGGCTTGGTTTATACTTTATATTAACTTAATTAAATAATCGTATTAGAAAATCTCGATTAATTTATGATTATGACAATTATAAAATCGGTGGAGCCAAGGTCTTCACAATCATTCATGTTTGTTTAGTTTAAGGTTTATGCAAACAACTGGACAAGGACAAGGACAAGGACTGTTTATTTCTTAGAGGAAAAATGATAGAATCATTCCCTATAATTTCGTAGGTTAAAATTGCATTTTTAAATAAAATTATGAAAAGTATTTTGTTGAGGAATGCATTTAAAAAAAAAAAAAAAAGGTGGTTTAAAAAATATGACAAGAAAAAAAACATTTTCAAATTTAAAGTAGCAAGGTATGTGTTCGCCCAAGATAATCAACCCTAGGAGGGGGGGAATAGGGTTGATGGCAACTTTTTCTTTTAATAAACATTATACTGAATTAAGAATTTATAAATAATATAAGAACAGTATAATGCAAAGTAATATATGAGCACAATAATAAGCGATAGGAGAGAGAGATCAAACTCGGCAATTTATCGTGGTTCGGGTCTACCTGACCTACGTCCACTCCCCAGCACACCACTTGAGGATTTCAATTCCACTAACAAACTCCTTGCACGGTGGAGTTCAAACCTTTACAAACCAAGAGCACACCACTCTTCTTCACAAGGTGGAGAAATCTCCTTCACACCTCACAAGGGTCACACCAACCCTCTGACACAATTGCTGTGGATCGGATTTTGAGATTTCTCTCACAATGACAATTCTCCTTTTTGAGAAGGATATTACAAATGAAGCTCTTACCATAATATCTCTCTCACTAGAACTCTTGTATGAATTGAACTTGAAGGCTCAAGGAAATTGAATATAGGGGAAATGAAGAATGCTTTGAGTTCTAAGCTGTTTGTTTCTCACTTCAGTTGCTTGATAAAATGAGAGGTACAGGATATGTATTTATGAGGCCTTAGCAAGAGTTTAACCTTTGGAGAGAATTTGAAATATGCAAGCTGATTTTTCAAAGTTGCATCAAATTTTCACGGTCAGAAATTGTTGCTAGCCAATTTTCAAACATGCAATCAGATTTTCAAGTCAGAAATTGTTGCTAGCCAATTTTTCAAACTGCACTCAATCAACGAATTCAGGAATTTTCATCACAGATAAGTCAGAAATTGGTTGCTAGCAATTTCAAAGATCCAATCAGATTATCCAAAGAAAGAATTATTGCTAGCCAGTTTTTTCAAACTTGCAATCAGATTTCAAGATATACGAATTTATGTGCTAGCATATTTTTCAAAGCCTGAAATCAGAAAGTCAGTAAATTGTTGCTAGCTAATTCTTAGAGTCAACATAATGGTAGCTAAACAGATTTTCAGAGTAAGAATGGTGCTTAGTTACACTCTCAGAGTTAGTGATGGTTGTAGCGATTTTCATGAGTTAGAGGATGGTTGCTACGCTGATTTCAGAAACCTAAGTTCTAATGCAATTTTCGTATTTTTAAAACAATGTATGAAGGATCCTGAAGGTCATTCAGAGTAAAGCAGCCTTAAGAGTTCAATCAATCAAAAGCTTTTACAAGAATACCCTAATAAAATAAAATTCTTAGTCTTTGAGGTTCTTCAGTGCTTAAAGGCTCTTGCTTGGAGTTCAACATTGCCTTCAGTCATTTTGGTCGCTCCTCAGAATTCTGTGCTTGAATGTCCTTTGCAACTAATTATACTTGAATTAAACCCATTAGAGCAACAAGATAGAATTTGTTATCTCAAAAATAGTTTGGCAACAATAATTTGAGACGGGCCATAGGGATCTTCTCTTTTTT
>FXXK01001782.1:2499-13599 GCA_900184695.1 Betula pendula | reverse complement strand
AAAATCTGTGTCCTCCTCCTATTTTTTCACATACACGCCCGCATTCGCTGATGCTCTGTCGCCAAGGAGGACTCCATCATTGTTATATATTTCCTGGTTTCTAGTGTTTATGGATCTGAGTAATGGACTAGACTGTATTTCTTGGATGAGATTAGAAATGTAGATGAGCTTATTTATAAGGACAAACAAACTAATTTGTACAAGAGAAAAGGCCCATTCAGATACAAATGAGCTAATATCCTAACAACCCAAACCCACTACTATTAAATTCCTTACAGCCATTTCTTCCCCCAACCTGCGTATATATTTACATAGTACATGTGGTGTTTGTTTTTATGCCACAGCCTACCCTTTCAAGAAATTGTAACTATAGTTCAGGATAAATGAGGTGAAACTTATTAATTGGACAGAATCAAAACAATTAATGAAGAAAAAAGCTAAGGGTATTAATGAATAAGCTTCAGATCATTTTGGTACTCATCTCTTGATAAAAAATTTGGAACCCATAACATTTCTCTTATCAAAGGAACTGTCATCAACAACTCATTATAGCTGATTCAGCATTTCAAGAGGGATCCTAAGACCAACCACTTGACCAACGACTGAGAGCCATGAAACCAGATAGAGTTCAATTGCCACTCCATTTTTAGCCACAGAAACATCTGCATGAAAAAGAAGCTTCATCCACTCACCGGTCCCACATGGATGTAATTTGAACCATGGCCTGTTCAAGTATGGATGCTCTTACATTGACAAAGTCAATGTTGTCAAAGTTTTGTCACAGCTTTAAGTCAAAACCAAAGGTATAAACAGTAAATTCTTCATGAAACATAAAGCTCTCACAAGTAAAGTTGACAAGCGATACTTCATCAACATCTGATTTGCAAACAAAAGCTAAGCATAGAAAATCTATACATGCAACATGAATACAAGGTTCTTCACAAGGTGCCTCACAGTCTAATGATCCATTAACATAATTAGATTGCAAGAACCTTATTTACAAGAAGATACACTACAATAATTTGGTTTCACTGCTGATTTCATATATAACGCATAGCAACACAAACAACTAAGTTGATGTAGAATATGATTACGACTAGAAGAGTAGAAGACTTGTCCTGATTCCTCAGAATATCAGGGATTTGATCTGAGAAATGGGAGATTCTATGGACCTAGATGCGTGTAATCAAAGTAAAACAGAAGCACCATAAACAAGATAAAAAATTCTCAAGGTTGATTCTATCTGCAACAATCAGCATCAAAGTCAATCTCAATGATTGTATTCCAACCTATCTATAGACAATAGCCATGAGATTTGTTACAAGTCGGTATAGTGCTGGTTCCTAATAGCTGAAAACAAGAGGTCTCTTTTGCTCATTCTCAGATCCAACCAAATCCAGCAGTTCAGTTCTTTTTTGTTTTCCTGGTTTAATTCAGTTCAGATATAGTAAACAAATCATTTCAGTTGAGTTTTGGGATTTGAAAAATACTATACCAAACTAAACTGATGTTCATCTATCAGAAGCCTTATATTTCATTACGTGGGCATTCTCATTAGCAGTTATTTCACCTTATAAAATGTCATCGCACTCATCCCTACTCTGCTACATTGCAGAGTGACGACTGCAACATATTGCTTCATCATGACCAAAACTCCATCACCAGGACTCTTATTTCTGTTTTGCCTTCTCCACTCTTCCTTCCACAATATGAGAAAATCCCCACCATGACATTCACAAGTTCGCCACCAATGTCCATGGTCTTAATCAGGACTACCACGACCATGGCCATTGCCACCACCCTTCAAACCCCTCCAAAAAACTGGAAAAAAAAAAAAAAAACAAACAAAACAAAACAAAAAAAAAACAACAACAACAACATGCTAGGGCCCCAAACCTAAAGATCAAAACTAATCTAACCCAAACTTGTTTTGGTTTAATTTGTCTTTGGCTTTTCTTCATGATCAAAAAGATTCCAGTTTCACTTAGAAAGCAACCAAATGTGGTTCAGTTTCAGATTTATACCAAATCTTATCCAAACCGACCCGTACACTCCTCTTTGTACGGTAGGAATAACCTATATTACATGTCAACCATTAATGTGTCATATAGATTATGCTACTCAACAAACCAGCATAAGTTCCTTAATCCATGCAAAACGCAAAGTAGCAAATGTACATACCTATGTTATATATATGCCTATGGCATATTTTATGTATTATAAAAGTGAGCACAAAAGCGGCATTCAATGTCACCGAGCTTTACAAATTATAAATAGCACATATATTAGTATCACTTATGATCATGATAATCATAACAGAAACCCAAAAAGGAAACCAAATTAAGAGAAAATTGAAATATAAAACATACCTCCTGGGTTATGAACGTCCATTTTGAATCCAACAATGCTTTTGCAGAGTGAGCAGGAAGGTCTTTTTCGATTTCATTAAACCCCAAAGGTTCTCCATCTATATACTTGAACAGCATCAGTGCTTTGTTGGAACTTATATTTCACATACATAAAATACCATTGTAGATATAGATGCTGAAAATGCTCGAATTTCGTATCACTAGTATAGAACAACTTCACAATCAGACTAGATCAATATGTAGTATATTTTAGCTATACTTTAGCCACATAATGGTAAATCTATCAAGATCAAAGTTAGATAGCAAGTCAGAAGTCAGCCCTGAACTTCCAACATATTCACATACATTGATTTTGGTGGCCTCTCTCTCTGCGACTCACACACTCAAGAAGCTTACTTCCCAAGGAGGAGCAATTTAATACAGAGATCAGATATGTTACTTTGCACTGAATCAAATGAATAGGTTTCTGTCCAAATAATAGGGGGCTTTTTAGAATCCTATGTTTGCTCGTAAACTTGGGAGAAACAATTAATCATTTTTTACTTCACTGTTTCATCACAAGAGTGTTATGAGTGTTCTCATTACGGGGAATGGAAATATTGGAACTTTAATGATGTTGAGAATATAGGATTTTGTTCCTTAAATTTTCAGTTTTGCGAGCAATTGTATGATTAGATGTCTGCTGNACCAACCTTTACAAATTATAAATAGCACATATATTAGTATCACTTATGATCATGATAATCATAACAGAAACCCAAAAAGGAAACCAAATTAAGAGAAAATTGAAATATAAAACATACCTCCTGGGTTATGAACGTCCATTTTGAATCCAACAATGCTTTTGCAGAGTGAGCAGGAAGGTCTTTTTCGATTTCATTAAACCCCAAAGGTTCTCCATCTATATACTTGAACAACATCAGTGCTTTGTTGGAACTTATATTTCAATTACATAAAATACCATTGTAGATATAGATGCTGAAAATGCTCGAATTTCGTATAACCAGTATAGAACAACTTCACAATCAGACTAGATCAATATGTAGTATATTTTAGCTATACTTTAGCCACATAATGGTAAATCTATCAAGATCAAAGTTAGATAGCAAGTCAGAAGTCAGCCCTGAACTTCCAACATATTCACATACATTGATTTTGGTGGCCTCTCTCTCTGCGACTCACACTCAAGAAGCTTACTTCCCAAGAAGGAGCAATTTAATACAGAGATCAGATATGTTACTTTGCACTGAATGAAATGAATAGGTTTCTGTCCAGATAATAGGGGGCTTTTTAGAATCCTATGTTTGCTCGTAAACTTGGGAGAAACAATTAATCATTTTTTACTTCACTGTTTCATCACAAGAGTGTTATGAGTGTTCTCATTACGGGGAATGGAAATATCGGAACTTTAATGGTGTTGAGAATATAGGATTTTGTTCCTTGAATTTTCAGTTTTGCAAGCAATTGTATGATTAGATGTCTGCTGTTGGCAATGTGTCTTCTCCGTTTCTTCATTTGCTTGATCGTATGAATTTCATATTGTAATTCATTAGGGGATTATCTTATAAACTTCCAGTGTACATGAGAGAGAGAGAACTTGAAAAAAGGCAGTTACAGATGGGCTTGAATCATTACTAAACCAGTTCTATTATGATTGAATCTTCACGGAGGCAAATGACAGTATATTGCAATCATTAAAACACTCAATAGCCTACAAAGATTCAATATTTTATATGTTCACATAAATATAAAAGTGGATGAAGGCAGCAAAATCCTTCTCTTTCTTCCCCTCGAACTTGGATTTCCAAGATTCCATAATAGTTGGAAATGCAGAAGGAGAATTCGAAGTAATCCTTGTCATCCATACAAACTTATTTCACAATTTGTTCCTGCTCAATGACTAGGTGTTGCATTATTTCAATGGTTCAAAGTTAGTTTTAATCATGACAATATATCATTTGTAATCGGGTCATCACTTACACCAGTATTTTCAATAGGACAAAGAGTATCCTTTGATTTAATTGGTCTACAACCGTATTCTAACTTTTCTTTGGACAACATCAAATTGAACCACCCTTTTCCATAAAGCCTTTTTGCCCATATTTACATGAAAATACAATAGATGAATAGTCATTCGATAAAAAATCATTTGAATATTTCATTTACTATCAAAATATGCATATAAATCCAATTACTACAATTATATTAACAAAAAACAAGTAGGTAATAGGAAAAAATTTTAAAATAAAATCAGAAAAAATGGGAAAAAAAAATAAGGCTGCTCATCACCTAAGAATTCGGAGCAAAAATTTTCAATTCCCAGGATGTGCAAATGTTCAACCGTAAATTTGATTAGTATCAAAAGAATACAATTCTAAGAGGCAGCCTTGGCTCCTAAAATAAAATTAAATAATATACCAAGCCAACTTTTCAACACAAATAATAAGACTCACTACTAGCTAATGTAGCCTACGGATGGTGCCGATTAGGCCCCACATCAAAATTGATCTTGAATATTGCTCTTAGTGAGCTTCTTTCTGCCTGCAACATAACTTTACAAGTGCAGCACAACAAAAAGAGATGGTGACCTTGGAACCAAAAGAAGAAAGAGGAGATGATGGAGGTAATAGTGATGAGAGCAACTATCTCAAGCACTCTGGCAAGTACTATCAACTTAAAAGGATGAAGAAGACTGGAAACAAAATAGTGCAACAGTCAGCTAGTGCTACGCTCATTTGATGAGAGCAGCTGCACCAATGTTGCGCCAGAGGATGCTAAGTGAAAATTGGGTTTAAAAACTTTTTTTTTTTTAAGCAAGGGTTTAAAAACTTAAAACATGCTAATCCTTACAAGGTTGGTTGGGTAAACAACACAAATCTAAAAATCCATGAGAGATGTTTGCTTACCTATCTGATTTGCAATTCCATAGATACAGTGCAATGTGATGTTCTTCCTCCAAAGGTGTGCTTACTAGGCCAACCATGGTTATTTGATAAAAATAACATAGCACTGTGGGTTCGATATTACATATTCCTTCGATGTGGACAACCACAACATCAAACTAATGCCTGCCAAAGACTTAAGCATATTGATTCGTTCAAATATGGAAATCTTGGTCCAGGGTCTTTTCTTCTCAAGTGCATTCAACCAGAGATGTAGTTTTTGGTTCAGCCCCTCACTTTATGGGATCGAGTCCTTTTTGGAATGGGAGAACTGATATAACAGCCAGCCATACAAAGTAAAGATCGAGGAAACAACCAGCAACTGACAGACTTTTCCAGCAGCCTATTTTGAAATTTTTGCCTAGAAGTATCCCAAATTAGCATAATGGGGTAGTTGAAGACTTTGCTAGAAGTTATGAGCAAAGTATTTCATTTTTGTGATGAAAGTTTCTCAGAATTACTTCAAATAGGAGGTAGTTACTACGGATGATAGTACTTTGCTTTGAAGGAACGTATGCGTGAAGAAAGTCAGTTACTTCTACCTGGCAGCTGCTGTCCTTTAAATTCCTCGGAGCTAATGAACTGTCCTACTTACTTTTCGATGAAATGTGTGAGTACTTCCTTAAGAAGTAACCTTGGCTATAAAAGGCTGTTACTTGTACTCTTTTGGCAGTGATTCAGTGAATTGAAAGTTGAGTTGTATGATTTTTACTTTGGAACCACTTCCCTTCTTTGTCTCTTCCTATCTAATCTTCTTTCTCAATTTCTTTCTTGTTGATGTTCTCCGCAGTTCTTTCCTTCTTGCTTGCTGCAATTCTTAGAAATCAAATCTCTCTTTTTTCTCTCATAGTCGATCCCAAACAAAAATATGATTATTTTCCCTCTTTATATCCCACCTAAGATTCTATTCTCTTTTCTAACCTTCGCCACTCAATTATCACCACCTTCCCGGCAAAACAACCTTAGAAACAATTAATTCAATGATGTCCTGCATCATTCTGTAGCCACATTTCCCTTTTTTTTTTTTCTTATAAATAAAAATAACAAAACTTATCATAAAAGGAAGACATCTCAAGTACACAGGAGCATAAAACAGGTTCTCCTAAAGGCATACAATCTAAAATGCAACAAACCAGGAAAGTCCAAAGAAGAAGAAATAAGAATACTTCCAAGAGCAGAATTCCAACAAAAACAAAACAAAAGATCTAAGAAATAGGGATTTAAAGCATTCACTGTGTTGTTAGGATTACGTGAAAAGGAAAGAGGAGGCACGTTATATTGTTGTACGTAGCCTACCTCACACATATTATTATATAGGCTTTGAGAAATAATACAATGACCATAATACCCTCAAACCCTAATACATTATTCTAACATTCCCCCTCAAGCTGGAGCATATATATCATATAAACCCAGCTTGTTACAAATAAACTCTAACTGGTTCCGACATAAAGCTTTTGTAAACACATCAGCTAACTGGTCTCCAGACTTCACGAATGCTGTAGATATATCTCTATTGAGTATCTTATCTCTGACAAAATGACAATCAACCTCAATATGCTTAGTCCTTTCATGAAAAACTGGATTAGATGCAATATGTAAAGCAGCCTGATTATCACAAAATAACGGAATGGGAGTAGGAGCTGAGAACCCAATCTCTTGAAGAAAATGTTGTAACCAGGTCAACTCAGTAGAAGTATGAGCCATTGCCCTGTACTCTGCTTCAGCACTAGATCGTGCCACTACTGTTTGTTTCTTACTCTTCCAAGAGACAAGATTACCGCCGAAGAATGTGCAATATCCTGTAGTAGACCGTCTATCTGAAGGAGAACCTGCCCAATCTGCATCAGTAAAACCTTCAACTTTAAGATGTCCATTTGGTCTATATAATATTCCTAGACCAGGGGCTCTCTTCAAATATCGAAGAATGCGAGTAACAGCTTCCCAATGTGAAACCCGAGGAGCCTCCAAGAACTGACTAACAACACTAACTGCATATGAGATATCTGGCCTAGTGATAGTGAGATAGTTCAACTTCCCAACTAGACGGCGGTACCTGCCAGGATCTTCAAATAATTCACCTTCATCCTTCAATAATTTCTTATTTGGATCCATCGGAGCATCGACTGGTCGAGAACCCAAGAGACCTGTCTTTTCTAATAAATCAAGTGCATACTTTCTCTGAGATAAGTTGATACCTGTTTGAGATCTAGCAACTTCAATGCCTAGGAAATATCGAAGTTTGCCCAAATCCTTTGTATGAAACTGCTGCTGTAGAAACTGTTTTAAACGGGCAATGCCTCCTAAATCATCTCCAGTAATAACGATATCATCTACATATACCACAAGAAAGATATAGCCTGCACTAGTGTGTAAGTGAAATACTGAATGATCCGTCTGACATCTCTGAAGACCAAACGTCAATACCGCTTCAGAGAATTTTCCAAACCATGCCCTCGGTGATTGCTTGAGACCATACAATGCCTTGTTCAACTTACAAACATGGCCCTGAGACTCCCCCTGAGCAACAAACCCAGGTAGTTGCTCCATATAAACCTCTTCATGCAAATCCCCATGTAAAAAGGCATTTTTGACATCCAATTGAAACAAGGGCCAATCCAGATTAGCAGCCAAAGAAATAAGAACACGAACAGAAGAAATTTTGGCAACTGGTGAGAAAGTTTCATCATAGTCAATACCATATGTTTGGGTATAGCCCTTAGCAACCAACCGAGCTTTCAATCGTTCAATGGAACCATCAGGATTAAACTTCACGGTGAAGACCCATTTGCAACCAACAGTCTTCTTATGAGGTGGTAAGGGAACAAGCTCCCACGTCCCATTTTGATGCAAGGCCCTCATTTCCAATTCCATAGCTTGCCTCCAACCAGAGTGAGATAAAGCATCATGCACTGTCTTTGGAATGGAAATACTAGAAAGGTGGGGAATAAACCAGAGAGTGAAGGAGATAAAGAACCAGTGGATACAAACTGACTGATAGGCATGGTGAGTAGTGCAAGAACGTGTACCTTTCCGAAGGGCATGTGTAAGGAGTCTGATGCATGGGGAAACACTGGATCTGGAGACGGTGAGGATGATGGTGGAGGAGCAGGAGCTGATGGGCGCGGTCGACGCGTATAAACCTGGAGTGGGCAGCGAGCGGTGGTGGCGACAAGACTGGAGAGCAGCAGGGCAGACTCAGAGAGAAATGGAACAGGCAGCGGAATAGACGCAACATCAGGTGCTAGAGAAGAGTCACCCAAAGAAAGTAGTAGCAGGAAAATAGGGGAGAGACTCAACAAGGTGACATCGGCGCTAGTGAAGTAGCGTCGAAGAACAGGACTATAGCAACAATATCTTTTCTGAGTGGAGGAATATCCAAGAAAGACACACTTAGTAGCACGAGGGTCAAGTTTATCAAAACCGGACTAAATTATGGACAAGCAAACACCCCAAAGACCTTAAGGGGCAAGGAGAACGGGGAGGCAAGAAGTGATATAAAAGGGAATGAGGAGAGACACCATCTAAAACGAGGAGGGCATCCTATTAATGAGATACAAGCAGTGAGAACAGGCATCACTCCAAAATTGTTTGGGACATGCATATGAGACAAAAGACAACGTGTAACATCCAATAAATGACGATCTCTTGCGTTCAGCTACACCATTTTGTTGTGGAGTGTGAGCACAAGAGTTTGATGGAGAATGCCTTTATCAGACAAATAAAAGGTAAAGAACCAGATGTATATTCTTTGGCATTATCCGAACGCAAGAGACGGATTTTCTAAGCAAATTGAGTTCTAACCATATTGCGGAATTGAAAAATAGAGAAGAGCTCAGTACGATTTTTCATTAAAAATAACCATATCATACGGGAAAATATCCACAAAAGTCACAAAATAATGGAATTTTATTGGACACGATATTTAATGGGACCCCATACTCAGAATAAACCAACTCAAAAGGACTCGAAACCCTACGGACAACTCTGGACGGAAAATAAACAGACTATGCTTACTAAGCTGAACAAGCTTCACAAGACACAGACAACTCAGGACGAAGACTTGGGACTTGTGCTTCAAAGTAGGAAGAGACCGATGACAACGAACGACAATGCCATTGAAGAGCGGAGGCCGAGGACTGCAAAGCGCGAGAGGCGGGTGTAGGTGCGAGGGTCTAGATAATATAACCCACCAACTGCATGCCCCATACCAATCATCCTCCTCCATCTTGAGATCCTGAAAAAATGCACAAAAGGGGTAAAAACTAACTGAACAATGAAGGGCTTGGTAATTTAACTAATGGATAACAATTTAAATGAAAACCGGAACATGAAAGAACAGACAACAACTTCAAGTCAGGACTCAAATGGGGTAGTGCCTGAGCCGGCCACTGTGGGAGAGGGATCCATTAGCAAGAGTGACACTTCGAGGTGTAACAACCGAATTTATAATCAGAAAGGGAAGTGGACGAACCAGTCATGTGTTCATTTGCGCCAGACATTTCGATAACCCATGGGTTGCCTAGTGGAGGATAAAAGACAGTGAGATGCAGTACCTGATTGAGCAAGAGTAGCAGTGGGAAGAGGAAGAAGCTTGCTTTATGGGCCAAGAACTGAGCATACTCATCTTTTGGAATGGAGAATGACATCACACTCCCACATTGAGGCTGGGACGCAGGGGGTCCAGAGGTGGCGAGAAAGTCGGCTTGAGAAGAACACCTGATTTGGCAAACCCAGATGGTGGTGGCCATGTAGATCCCAACATAATCCACAGAATGATTTGTTTCGGCCACAATGAGTGCATTTGCGAGACCCACGACCGCCCGTACGTCCACCGCCTCGAGAATCACGTCCACCCACGAAAACCATGCCACCCTCGACTGGCACGGCTCCACGGGAAACTACCAGAACCACCACGGGCCGCAATAAAAGCAGCACGATCACCCCTCACGGTCAGAATTCAACGCGGGGCCATGGATCAGATAGAGTTAGGCAACCGAGGTATGAGGGGTCATCGGGCACAGATCTTGTGGCTTCTGATCTCATCTCTTCCTGAGCGTTTTTCTCCGTTTCAGCGTGCTACCTCCATAATCTGATCATGGCTGCGTTGAATCTGACCGTCGGTGTGATCGTGCGCTTTTATCTGCGCCCGCGGTGGTTCTGGAAGTTCCCGTTGGAGGCCGCCAGTTCGAGGCATGGCGGTGGACGTGATTGCTCGAGGGCGAGTGGACGAACGCGTCGTCGGCTCGCAAGCACCATTGGGCCGACACAATCATTCTTGTGGATATTGTTGGGAAATCAAAATGGACACCATCGGGTGCCCATCAGGTCCCCCAGCCGACCCTCGCCACCACCTCTGGACTCTCTCGTCCGTCAATGTGGAGTGTGATGTCATCTCCATTCCAAAAAAGATGAGGATGCTCAGTTCTTAGGCCATAAAGCAAGCTTCTTCCTCCTTCCACTCTACTCTTGCTCCAATCAGGTACTGCATCTCACTGTCTTTTATCCTCGCACTAGCACCCTGGGTTATCGATTCTGGCGGCAATGAACACATGACTGCGTGTCGTCACTTCCTTTCTGATTATAAATCTCGTTGTTCACCTCGAAGTGTCACTCTTGCTAATGGTTCCCTCCTCCCAACTGGCGGCTCAGGCACTACCCATCTTAGTCCTGAATTAGTTGTTGTCTGTTCTTCTGTCCGGTTTTCCATTTAATTTTGGTTATCCATTATCAACAATTAGCCAAAAGCCCTTCATTTGTTCAGTTAGTTTTTACCCTCTTTGTGCTTT
>FXXK01001781.1:35290-47747 GCA_900184695.1 Betula pendula | reverse complement strand
GGACCCTCCCAGGACATTTTCGGGACCCATTCGGGACATTTTCGGGACGCACCCGAGACATTTTCAGGACCCGCTCGAAACATTTTCGGGACCCGCCCGGGACATTTTTAGGACCCTCCTGGGACATTTTCGAGACCCGTTCGGGACATTTTCGGGACCTGCCCGAGATATCTCTCCGGGACCCGCTCGGGATAATTTATATTAATTTTTTAAAATTGTGCATAAATTATAATTTTTTTTGGTTAATATGATTGGTTGAAAATATAAAAAAAAAAATAAAAAATATTTGCGATTTTCCGCGCGCGCCAAACACCGGAAAATATTTTCGGCGAAAATCATTTTCCTGAAAATCAATTTCTCTGAAACCATTTTTCGACGGAAATCATTTTACTTCGAAACAAACGAGGCCTTAATAATGATTATAAATGTATGTGGTCGGGAGAGAATTAAGGAACAAGGGTATGTACAAGAGTTGGCTAATTTTTTTGTAAGTGAGACATACCAATCAACATTAAGGACAAAAATTTCTTAAAAATTAATTTGTAGGAAATTTTTATAAACAAGCCTCTAAAAATGACATGTGTCTTTTAAGCATGTGAGAATCACATATTTTTTTTATTAATGCTATTAAAAAAGCATATGAGAAGTATATGCCATAAAAAAAAAAATATATGCTTCTTATATACTAAGAACACATGTCACTTTTAAAGGCCGATTTGTATAAATTTTCTAGAAATTAACTTGTAAGAAATTTCTATCTGAACATTAATCAACATAGATAAGGTCGATATCTCTTTGAGAAAAAACGAAATTTTTAGAACATAGCCTGTTTTGGTGGTAATTAAAACGTTAGGTTGTGGGTTCAATGTCATCATTGAAAAAAGTGAAGAACAAATTTAAAAAAAAAAAAAAGAATTATAAAAGGCAGATCATGAAAACTAATTATTTAATAGATCTTTAATTAAATAAAAAATAAAACTTAAAACTTTTAACGATAGCATATCGAATAAAAAGTTTGCCACGGATACCAGGGATTCACCAAAGAATTAAGCGAGTTGACATGGCAAATGTTGTTACTGGGCTCAAGAACTTAAATAATCGATCAATTGCATCTTCTCCTCAGTACGTAGCAATGAAAAGGGAGAGATCTTAATTGATGGACAACAAAAAACTTAACATATAAAAGGAGAGGGATCTCGGGGCATCTCAAGATTATTTATTTGGTAACTTCTTCAACATCTAGCAATTAATGTTTCTTCCTTTTTTTTTTTTCTTTCTATTTTTTTACGAGTGGGCTTGATTCAAAGAGATAAAACAAGAACAAAATATGTAACTGTTATGTTATGATATGTAATTTCAAAAAGCTTTGGATGGAAGAGCACAGGCGCAGCAGAGACCCCCCTTCTATCCTTTTCCCCCGATAAAACGGGAGCGAGCACAAACGTTAAAAATCAGTGGGCTTTACTCAAAGGTTGGGGAAGAAAGGGTCATCTCTTTGAGAAAAACCAAATTTCTAAACCACAGCTTGATTTGGTGGTAATTTAAAACGTTAGGTCGTGGGTTCAATGTCATCATTCAAAAATGCGAAAAAGAAATTACAAGAAAAAAGGAATTATAAAAGGTAAGTCATGAAAACTATTTATTTAATATATCTTTTTTGTTCTTTCCTCCTTTTCCCTAAAAGTCAATGACGTCAACGCCTAAACAACCCCACCCTCGTTTTTTTTTCCAAAATCCCCTATTTTTTTCCTTTCAATTTTTTATGCTGCAATCTCCTTATATATATCAGTCTCACTTGAACTCATACACATCCCCATTACCACAACCAACATACACTACTCATGGAGAGAACTTGTATCCTATCTTCCCTTTGGGCAGCACTTTTTATGGTACAATCTTACATGGCAAGCCTAGCTTTTGCTACTGTTCCCAACATTACCACCGATCAATTTGCTCTTTTTGCCTTAAAGGCTCAAATTTCTTACGATCCTCAAAATGTTTTGACAAATAGTTGGTACATCAGCACCCCTGTTTGCAATTGGTTTGGTATCACTTGTGATTCCAGTCATCATCGAGTCATTGCGTTAAACATTTCTTACATGAACATTGTAGGCAGCATTCCTCCACACATGGGAAACCTTTCATTTCTTGTCAGCCTAAGCATTCAAAACAATAGTTTTCATGGCTCTCTGCCCAGTGAGTTGTCTCATCTTTACCGGTTGCAACATTTGTCCTTTGGATTCAATAACTTTAGCGGAGAAATACCATCATGGATGGGTCTGTTATCCAAACTTCAAAATTTGTCTCTAAACGGTAACAGTTTCACCGGAGTTATTCCAGCATCTCTATCTAACATATCTTCATTGGAAATAATAAATCTTGGATATAACAAGCTTTTGGGCTCCATACCTCCCTCCATCTTCAACATATCCACCTTGCAAGAAATTTATCTTACAAATAACATGCTTTCTGGTCCAATGCCCTCCATTATTTCCAGCATGTCATCACTGCAAGTCATAGTTCTTTACTCTAATCAGTTGTCTGGTGGACTCCCAGAAGATATGTTTAATCATCTTCCCAAATTACAAAGGCTTGATGTGTCTTATAATCGGTTTTATGGTCAAATCCCAACCACTTTGTTCAAGTGCAAACAATTGCAATATTTATCGTTGTGGGCTAATAATTTCACAGGAGAAGTGCCTTCAGAAATTGGGAACTTAACCATGCTTACTAAGTTATACCTTGGCCAAAACGACTTTGAAGGTTTGTTTAGTGTTATTTTAGCCTTTTGTAAATTAAACTTCAATATTTGTTTCTAAATGGTAACTGTTTTATAGGTACTATCCCATTTACTTTGTTCAAGTGCAAACAACTGCAAATTTTATCGTTGCCGAATAATAGATTCACAGGAAGTGTTCCTTCACAAATTGGGGACTTAATAATGCTCACAGGGTTATTCCTCTACAACAATAACATTGGAGGTATGTTTAGTCCTGTTTTAGTTAATTCACTATATAGATAACATCATTCACTCATGATAAATATTAACAAATACTCTAAATATAAAACACTACTAAAAACATATAAATAATTTTCACCTTTTATGTCATATTAGAATACATTTACAAACCAAAAATAGAAAATACCTCAAAATATATTAACAAACGTAACAGAGTGTTATCCCTTGGATTGGAAGAGTACTTAGTGTTGATCGGTTATCTGCTTGCATGCACAAATCAAGTAGTACAACAAAAACAAGATGATTTCCAGCAACGCTGTATTATTAACAGCTTAACCGTTAGGGATCCATGTTATATTTACAATTGCCATGGCCATTGCTTCCTCAATCTGCGGCCAACGTAACCGAAACAAGCCCATTGGCGATTGCCTTCAGACAATTACAAATGCCACTGTCACTACTTTGTTATTATGTCGAATAAAAAGTATTTATATGTAGATCTTTCAACATTCTTCCTTACTCTTCAATATGGATTCTTTTTTAAAAAAAAAAAAAAAAATCTTTGTCTTTCCTTTCCATTCAAGTCAATGACGTCAATGCCTAACCACCGCACTCTCTTTTTCCTATTAATTTTCGTATGTTGCGATCTCCTTTATATGTTTCCTCCTTTATTCATTTTTCTTGAACCTCAAATATAATTGACTCTCCATGGTTTGTTATAAAAAAAAAACGAAATGTATAATCACGTTGCTCTATTGGTGTATGTGGAGTTATATATGTACTAATGGATTTATATGTATATATATATATAACCAAATAAGGAAAAGACAAAATTGAGCTTCATGATGACCAATGTTTTTTTTGAGTGAATGATGGCCAATGTTAGATTGTATGATAGGGTCTTTCTCACTGTGTTTTGAGTAATTAGACTTTTCCTTGAATTGAAAAAAAACCCATATATAGTACTCTTCTTTTCCAAAATCCCGTCTTTTTTTTTTTTTACTTCTAAATTTGGGTTTCTGCCATTCCAGTATATATCAGCCTCTCTTGTCCGTCCTTGAGTTGACTACCACACTTATCCCATCCCAATACCTCAACCGACAAGTTGGCTATATAGTCTTTACCGGTTGCAAGGAGAATAAGTTATCTTGTGAACTTTTAGAAGATATGTTTATTCATCTTCCCAAATTACAATGGCTTCATGTGTCTTAAAATCAGTTTCATGCCAAACAAGGTTCCATCTACTTTGTTTAAGTGCAGACTATTGCTATATTTTATGGTTGTGGGCTAATAATTTAAAAGGAAGAGCACCTCCAAAAATTGAGATTTAACCATACTTACCAATTTATACATTGGCTATAACAAATTTGGAGGGTTTGTTTAGTGTTCTTTTAGCCTTTAGTGGATAAAAAAACTTTAATATTGGTTTCTAATAGTAATTGTTCTATATTTACAGGAAGAGTACCTTTAGAAATTGGGAACTTAAGCATGCTCAGAGAATTAGAACTTTTTGACAACAACTTTGAAGGTATGTTTAATCCTGTTTTAGTTTGTTGATTTTATGGAAAACATTATTGACCTAGGATATGTGCCTTTTTATTGCCTTAGATTGGGTACCTTTCAATTAAAAGTACAAAATAATTTGTCCATAACATATCAGGAAACAAAAGGATTTAAAGAAGTCTGAGAAAATAGAAAATTCGAGTGAATAGTTATCCAATTGTCAGTTGCTACTAGGGTGTAAATGATCCCCTTGGGTTGGGTATGTCGGTTGGGCTTTTTAAATGTGGTTGCTTGCAGTAAAGTGAAAAAATGATTTCAGTAAAGCTACATAAATAAGAATCAACAAAAGACTAAATATGCCATTTTGTTTTTTCTCAACAAAATGATCCCAGAGCATATTACCTGAAAAGAGATGAAATAACAAAACAAAGATTTGTTTATATATATGTGCTTTCCCCTATATATCCTTTAACAAGTGACGTATGAGAGGAGAGAATGGCAGAGTGAGAGAAGACAAACGGTAAGAGAACAAAGTCTAAGAAGAGAGAACAATGAGAAATCCAAGTGGTGAATGGAGATCACAAGACAAAGAGAAAATGATGAACATGGGGTTGGTGTCGTCGTGACCCTGACACTTTGATTAGAACTCCCTCCCAGTTGATAGAAAACTTTGATTAGAACTCCCAGTTGATAATTAATTACATACATGTTTGTATATTCCACATCTAAATGTTCAAGTGACCCACCTACATATATAATCATAAGGATCAATATGTAATAAAAAAATAAAAAATAAAAATAGACAAGGAAATTAAAGACATAGTAGCTAGGGCTCATCGACTAATAATTGTTGGGGTTACACAATATATATATTAGCATGCAGTTGTGACGCATGGTCATTGCTTCCTCAATCCACACCCACTTAACCAAGTTAAGCCCATTCGGTATTGCCTTCTTAAAGTTTGCGTTAGACAACAACAAATGCTCTCATCATTGTTTTTTCATGCATTTTGTGTGATGCAAGACGACTTGCAAATATAATTAATATACATTTTAGTTTTAATCTTTTTTTTTTCTTTTTCTTTTTCTTGTTCTCCTCTTCTTTTGTGGATTTAAATCTAAGACTTACAAAATATCACATCTATGATTCACGTTAATAGAAAATATATAGCTTGACTAGTAAAATAGAGGCTCAACCGACAAGGTGGCCAACTGGTTTTGTGAAACATGGATAGTGGGCGGAGTGGCTTCTTTATTATTAATTAGCTCTTAATTTGAAGTTTTGGTTGGTTTATTAGACATCTATTCACTTGTATGTACTTATCTTTACTAGTTGCAACACTTATCCTTTGGATTTAATAACTTCAACAGTGAAATCCCATCTTGGATGGTGCTATTATCCAAAATTCAAAATTTGTCTTTAAACGCACGGTAACGGTTTTACAAGAGGTATTC
Organism: Betula pendula; assembly: GCA_900184695.1. Taxonomy (NCBI): domain Eukaryota; kingdom Viridiplantae; phylum Streptophyta; class Magnoliopsida; order Fagales; family Betulaceae; genus Betula; species Betula pendula. Next base: position 41,830 of record FXXK01001781.1, on the reverse strand, counting down.
CACCATATCTATCTAACATATCTTCATTGGAAATATTAATTCCTGGATATAATAAGCTTTTGGGCTCTATAACTTCCTCAATCTTTAACATATATATCCACCTTGCGAGAAATTTATCTCAGAAATAACATGCTTTCTGGTCCCATGCCCTCCATTATTTCCATCATGTCATCACTGTAAGTCATAGTTCTTTACTATAATAAGCTATCTGGTGGACTTTCAAAAGATACGTTTAATCATCTTCCCAACTTACAAAAGCTTGGTGTGTCTAATTACAATCAGTTTTATGGCTAACTCTCATCCACTTTGTTCAAGTGCAAACAACTACAATATTTATCATTGTATGGTAATAATTTCACAAAAAGAGTATCTCCAAAAATTGGAAACTCAAGCATGTTTACCAAGTTATACCTTTGGCTATAATGAATTTGAAGGTTTGTTTAGTGTTCTTTTAGCCTTTCGTGAATAAACAAACTTTGATATTCGTTTCTAAATGGTGACAGTTTTTATAGGTATTATGACATTCACTGTTCAGTTGCAAACAACTATATACAAATTTTATCATTGTAGAGTAATAGATTCACAGAAAGTGTACATTCAGAAATTGAAAACTTAATTATGCTCACTGGCTTAGACCTTGGCAACAATAACTTTGAAGGAATGTTTAATATTTATCTAAGTCTTTAGTCACTTAGAAAATTTTAATATTTGTTTCTAAATGGTAATTGTTTTATAGGTACTATTCCATCCACTTTGTTCAAGTGCAAACAACTGCAATATTTAGCTTTGTACAAGAATGATTTCACCGGAAGTATATCTTCAGAAATTGGGAACTTAACCATGCTCATAGATTTACACCTTGTCAACAACAATTTTGGAGGTATGTTTAGTCCTACTTAATTAGTTGATTGATTAATTGATGACATCATTTGCTCATGATATATGCCTTTTTATTGCCTCGGATTGAGTAATTTTCAATTGAAAGCACAAAATAATTATGCACAACATTTAAGGAGACAAAAGGATGTAATTAGGCACTCTAGTAAAAATAAAAAATTCTAGTAGATAGTAATTTAGGTTTTATTTGTTAAAATTTTTGTTTTCTCTTGTTAAAACAAAAAAAGATTAACAAACACGCCGAACATAAAACACTCCTAAACATATAAAAAAAATTTCACTTTTATATGAGATCAGAACACTTTTTAAAATAAAGAACCCAAAACATATTAACAAAGTGTGATTTATTGTTGCTAGAATGTTATCCCTTGGGTTGGAAGAGCCCTACTCCTAACTTAGTGTTGATCAGTGATCGGTCAGATATGTGGGTTGGGCTTTTCTAATGTAGCATTCACAAATCAAGTAGTGCAACAAAAACAATATGGTTTCCAGTAACGCTGTATATTTAAAAGCAATTGCCATGACCAATGTAACCGAATTAAGCCCATTGCCGATTAATTGCCTTGTTGCAAAAATTTTATACATCGTCTAAAAAAGACAACTGTAAAATATTGGTAACACTAATCATATTTGTATTTTATTAGTTTAACACAAACAGTGATCTCAACAGCTTATGTATTCATCGCAAAACTATTTAATAATATCTTTCCCTAAAGAGAAATAAAACGAAAAACTTTCTATGATATTATGTCGAAGAAAAAGTATTTATATGTAGATCTTTCAACATTCTTCCTTACTCTTCAATATTGATTTTATTTATTTGTCTTCTCTTTCCATTCAAGTCAATGACGTCAATGCCCAGCCACTGCACTCTCTTTTTCCTATTAGTTTTTCGGATGCTGCGATCTCCTTTATACGTTTCCTCATTTATTCATTTTTCTTGAACCTCAAATATAATTAACTCTCCCCATGGTTTGTTGTAAAAAACCTAAAGTATAATCATGTTCCTCTATTCGTGTATGTGGATTCATATCTCAAGATTATATATGTACTTAAGGATATATATATATATATTATATATATATTATATATATATATATATATCTATATATATTTATATATATACTTAAAGATTAAAATAGGACAAAGGCGTAGTAACAAAAAGGCTATGACTTTGGGAATTTTTTTTTTTTTTCTTTTAGTTTAAGACAAACAATAACTCAATAACTTTTGTCTTCATCTCAAAATTAATTATTTATATCTTTTACTAGAGAAAAAGAAGAAAGCGAAAACACAAATAGAATTAACTCCCTCCATGGTTTGTTGTAAAAAACCGAATGCTTGAGGTAAAGAATTAGAAAACAATCCATGAAAGTAAAGTTAGGTTGCGAATCTTTTAACTTTTTTTTTTTCTAATTTTTTATTTTCCATTTTTATTTTATTTTTGTGCACTAATCCCCACTACCTCAATCAAAATACCCTACTCATGGAGAAAACTTGTTTCCTATTCCGTCTTTGTGTGGCCCTTCCCATGGTACAATTTTACATGTTAAGCCTAGTTATTGCAACTGCTCCCAACGTTACTGCCGATCAATTTGCTCTTCTTCCTTTAAAGGCTCCAATTTCTTATGACCCTCACAATGTTTTGACAAACAATTGGTCCATTGGCTCATTTATTTGCACTTAAGTTGGTATCACTTGTGGTTTCAACCATTGTCAATTTATCACATTAAAACTTCCTTACATGAACCTTGTTGGCACCATTCCTCCACATGTGGGAAACTTTTCTTTTCTTGTTAGTCTAAGCATTGAAAACAATAGTTTTCATGGCTCTCTTTCCAACGAGTTGTGTCATCTTTATTGGTTGCAACACTTATCATTTGGATTCAATAACTTCAACGGAGAAATCCTGTCATGGATGGGACTATTATCCAAACTTCAAAATTTGTCTCTATATGGTAACAAATTAACAGGAACTATTTCACCATCTTTATCTAACATATCTTCGTTGCAAGTAATTAATCTTAATTATCGATTAGATTCGAGCTGAGATGCGGGAGGGGTCGAAGAGGTCAGCCATCATAAGGGTAGAGGAGAGATCGGTAAAGCTGCTGTGCAGGATAAGACTCCAAAGAAGGGGCTAAAAATGGTCAAAGAGGAGCGAGAGGAAAGAAGGAAGAAGGAAAGGGATTAGAGGGGGAGGGGGAGGAGGAGGATCCTCTTCTCCCAATCAACGGAAGGATTTGTCTATGAAAGAGAGGATCTATGCATATCTTTAAAATTCCAAACGAGGAGAGAAAAATTTAAAATTTAAAAAACACACTACATTAAACTACTCAATAATTGCGATATTATGTCTCACAATTTCCTACTCTCCAATACTATGTGGGTGTTTGGCAAAGAGGATTGGGGTTAGGGATTTGTGACTTTTGATTGTTGATATAAAGTAGAAGGAATGTTGTAAATCTTTTGTGTGGAAAGAAATTTTTGTTTTTTAGTGATATTTTATTTGATGGTAATAAAAATATTGATGTGATATTAAAAAAGTTGTTTAAAATATTAATGTGAATATAAAAATGGAATGTTTTTTTTAAAAAAAATCTCAATCCTCGTACAGTGCAATCCTCTCCCTCTCCAAACGTCCCTATATAGTAAAAATTTAAAATTCGAAAAAATATTGCATTTAATTATCCATAATCGGTCATATAATATTCATACATTAATACAAAAACGCGTGTTGTTCATTAGTTGATATTTTGCTTTTTGCTATTCATATTATTTGATATTTTGCTTTATTACTTATATTCTTAGTTTCTTTACTTTTTCAAGAGAAATTGTGGATGCTTTTTTTGAATGCCATCTACCATTATCCAAGATTTTATCCTTTTTTTTTTGTTTATATGGATTTCATTAATCAAAATTAATGTAGGATATGAGAATTTAATGTTAAATTCTTGCTAATTTCTTTTTTTTTCTTAACACTTCTATTCTATTTTAAATATGAGGATATTTTAAGGATATATTTAATTATTATGGTATAACTAAAATTAAAGTTCTATGATCTAAATTTGAAATTAAATTATAATGAAGAAATCCGTGCATTAGCACGGTTATGAGCTTAGTCAATAATAATTACATAAATCATACAAAAGATGCAATTCATTTTCTAAAAGTTCAATGTCAATTTCATCATAAAATCATATTCTGTACATTGGTAAACCAATGCCTTTCAGTTTATTATGTAACATCATTTATAAAATTCACCATATAAATTCATGATTGCACCGATTATATCAAATATCACATTATGATGATGCAGAACAACCCAAATGCCTGAAGTTCCATACCCATCACAGCCAAAAACACAACTAATTTGCTACAACCCAATCCACTTGACACCCTCACCACCTTTACTATATAGCTACACAACCCACTCACCTCACCAAAAGCTACGCTCACCCTAACTCCGGTTTTTCACACTGCACCTGCCTTTCATCACATCCTCACATTCCCCTTTTTTTTTTGTCATCGCGAGAAGAAGTGAGAATAACCCACTAAACCAAATCACCACTTTTCCAGACCTTCAAGCCAACCCTAGCTCTTCAAACATTGAAAATCCTATTCGCACCTTTTGGCAGCATAGTCTCCAAAGCAGAGCCAAAGAGCGTCATCCAACGCATAACTACGTACCACAGCTACATCCTATAAACTAGGAGCTTTATTATAAATATTCTTTTTCATTCTCTCAGCATTACAATCAGATAAATGTTTCAAAAAATATGAATAGATGTAATACACTTTTAAAGCCTTGGCTCTCTATTTACATATAACAATTCAATAAAATTAAAAGAAAATGTTTTCAAATTTCATAATTACCTTGGCTTCATTACGTTAGGTAGAAGCAACACTTTTCAAATTTCTCCCTGCCTTTCTCTAAAGTAAAAGACGTCACGTCCAATAACCCACCAACAATCTTTTTTCCTAAACTTTTGTTTCTTTGTTTTTCCTTTCCATTTGTTTGCTTCTGCGGTCTCCTTCATATATAATATAGTTTAAACTTGAATTGTGCTAATCCCACTTATCTCGATCACAAATTTACAATCGCCGAATCATACATCGAAGGGCCTTGAAATCGTGACACGTGGCATAAACCCATGCTTTTAAATAAAAAACCGGCCATATAACTAGTTGTTTTTAAAACTGAACCGGTAATGAACCGGTCAATTTAGCAAAAATTCAATCTGAATCAGGTCTCTCTCCCACCCTCTCTCAGACTCTCTCTCCCACCTCCTCTAAATCGAACTAAACTTCATATCTCTCTCCCACCCTCTCTCGGACTCTCACCCATCTCTTTTAAACTAAACTGAACTTGGTCTCTCTCTCCCACCCCCTTCTGACTCTCAAACAGATTTTCCCCACCGTATCTCTATAAAACTCCACATCATCTCTCTATTTCTGTCTCTACGCCATCTCTCTTTCTCGCCGGTTAGTTCGTTCTCCAATTATTTTTGTGCTTTAAATTATGTATTTTTATCTCTACTTATTAATTTTGTGTATTTTGTTGTTTAACTGTATTTTAGATTATGAATTTTTATAATCTCTATGTTCCCATAAAGCTTTGTATAGCATTCATCACCATGAAAACTTCAAACTACAATCAAACATGAAAATCTTCCAAAACTAAATCACACCCATTTGTCAAAACCCAACCTAAATCGGTGAAAAAACAACCCAGCCGGTCTGCTTTTCTTTTGGGTACGCAATATCGGAGAAGAGGAAGAAGATCAAGGCGAAGGAGGAACCCATTTGCGAAAACCCAAAACAAATGCAAACTAACAAAAACACAAAAAACCCATACCGTGGCAATAACATCATTACATACAATCCAGTCTTGCTCCTAAATCGGTGAAAAAACGACCCAGCCTCTCTGCTTTTCTTCTGGGTACTCAATATCAGAGAAGAATGAAGAAGATTGAGAGAGAGGCAGAGAAAAGAAGAGAAGAGAAAGAAAAGGCAGAAATATCGGAGAAGGAGGAAGATTGAGTGAGAGAGAGGCAAAAGAAGAGAAGTCAAGTGTAACAATGCATAGGAAGAAGTCGAGTAGTCCAACTGACAATTTACAAGGCTCGAGGAACACATGTTGGAAAGCTAATAAAGAAGAGGTGTTTGATATCTGAAAAATGAGATTCCACGAAATCTATATTAATCACGCTATAATCGCACGTCTTGATTAACCTAAACAATATTATTTATATTATCAAAATTCTATATATGTTTTGATTTGTTAATTTATTTGATTTTATATTTAGCCTCTATTACGGAGAAGATCCATAATTGTTCTGATCAACCTGCTTTGTTATAAATAAGTCCATTTAAAAACATACAATTTAAAAATATACTATACTAACTACCCATAATCGGCCATATAGAATATTATGGTCTCAGAATTAATTATACTCTCCAAAACTATAAAAAGAGAATTTAAAATTTCTAAATAGAGAGAGAAAATTTAAAATTTAAAAGCATACTACATTAACTTCTCATAATTGGCAATATTATGGTCTTAGAATTTACTACTCTCTAACACTATAGACAAAAAAATTTAAAATTTAAAAACATACTGCATTAATTATCCATAATCGG
>FXXK01001781.1:14601-35203 GCA_900184695.1 Betula pendula | reverse complement strand
GAGTACTAAAAAAGTGTTTAACCCTAAAATTTAAAAGCATACTACATTAACTTCTCATAATTGGCAATATTATGGTCTTAGAATTTACTACTCTCTAACACTATAGACAAAAAAATTTAAAATTTAAAAACATACTGCATTAATTATCCATAATCGGGATATAGGTATTGCATGCATTAATAAAAAAACCTTATTGGCTGATTAGTTAATATTTTCCTTTTTGCTCTCATATTATTTGATATTTTGCTTTACTATTCTTATATTCTTATTTTTTTCTACTTTTTTCAAGAGAAATTTTGGATGAATTTTTTTATATGAGATTTCATTAAGTTCAAAAATTTAATGTAGGTTATTATGTTTCAGAATTTACTAGAGAAAAGTTAAAATTTAAAATATACTATATTAACTACCCATAATTTTTTTTTGAGTATGAATCTGTCATATTCCATTGATAATAAATTAAGAGTATAAAGCTCTTACATCAGAGCATAAAATGCAGATAAACGTAGCACAAAGCTATAAAATTATACAGCCATAGTCCATAGATTTGGACAAAAGTATCTTAACAATTAAAGAATAATCTATGACTTCAACTTTTGCTGACCCATGAGCAGATCTGCACCGAGCAGACTAAATCTGAGACATAGGTAACCCAAATTCTCATCCCCTTATTTTTGGGTCGTGAGAGATAGTCTCCCACACTGATCTACGCCTCCTTGACCCTAAAGGTCAGGAGAGAAACACCCGCACATAAGATGGGATAAACAAAATAGGAAAAAAATAAAGAACATAAAATAAAGGCACCGAGCAGATCTACCGACGGGATGCAATACGAACGAGAAGGCTAGCCGGCGGAGATAGATCCGGAGCTGAGAGCGGCGAGGGGTGGAGGAGGTCAGCCATCATAGGGTAGAGGAGAGATCGGTAAAGCTGCTGTGCCAGGATAAGACCTCCAAAGAGGCTAAAAAGTGCGTTCAAAGAGGCGAGAAGAAGAGGGGAAGAAGGAAAGGGGGAGTAGAGGGGGAGGGGGGGAGGAGGAGGATCCTCTTCCTCCCAAGGCAACCGGAAGGAATTTGTCTATGAAAGAGAGGATCCTATGCATTACTTTAAAATTTCCAAATCGAGAGAGAAAATTTAAAATTTAAAAACACACTACATTAACTACTCATAATTGGCGATATTATGGTCTCACAATTTCCTACTCTCCAATACTATGGGGGTGTTTGGCAAAGGAGGGGATTGGGGGTTTAGGGGATTGTTGACTTTTGATGTGTATATAAAGTAGAAGGAATGTTGTAATTTTTGTATTGGAAAGTGAATTTTTGTTTTTGAGTGAGTATTTTATTGAATGGTAATAAAAAATATTTGATGTGTATAAAAAAGTTGTTAAAAAGTAGTTAATGTGATATAAAAAGTGGGAATGTTTTTTTTTAAAAAAAAATCTCAATCCTCTACAGTGCAATCCTCTCCTCTCCCAAACGTCCCTATATAGTAAAATTTAAAATTCAAACATATTGCATTAATTATCCATAATCGGCCATATAGATATTGCATACATTAATAAAAAAACCGTGTTTGTTGATTAGTTGATATTTTGCTTTTTGCTATCATATTATTTGATATTTTGCTATATTATTCTTATATTCTTAGTTTCTTTACTTTTTTCAAGAGAAATTCTGGATGCTCTTTTTGAATGCCATGTACCATTATCCAAGATTTTATTCCTTTTTTTTTTTTTTATATTGGATTTCATTAAATTCAAAAATTTAATGTAGGATATGAGAATTTAATGTAAATTCTTGCTAATTTCTTTTTTTTTTCTTAACACTTCTTTTCATTTTAAACTATGAGGATATTTTAAGATATTTTAATTTATATGGATTAAACTAAAATTAAAGTTCTTATATTAAATTTTGAAATTAAATTATAATGAAGAATTCCGTGCATAGCACGGGTTATGAGCTAGTATTAATAATTCATAAATCATACAAAAGATGCCAATTTCCATTTTCTAAAAATTCAATGTCACATTTCATCATAAAAATCATCATCTGTCACATTGGTAAACCAATGCCTTTTCAGATTTAATTATGTAAATCATTCTTATAAAATTCACATATAAATCTCATGATTGCACCATTATATCAAATATCACATTATGATGATGCAGGAACAACCAACAATGCCCTGAATTTCCATACCCATCACAGCCAAAAACACCAACTAATTCTAGCTACAACCCAATCCACTTGACACCCTCACCACCTTTCTTGACTATAGCTACACAGACCCACTCACCTCACCAAAACACTACCGCTCCACCACTAACTCCGGATTTTTCACACTGCACCTGCCTTTCCATGCACAGCCTCAATTCCCCCTTTTTTTTTTTGTCATCCGCCGAGAGAAGTGAGAATCACCCACTACAACCCAAACACCAACTATTTCCAGACCTTCAGCCCAACCCATAGCTCTCAAACATTGAAAATCACCTATTCGCACTCTTTTGGCAGCATAGTCTCCCAAAGCAGAGCAAGAGGTCAATCCAACGCATAACTACGTCCCACAGCTACATCCTATAAACTAGGAGGCTTTATTAGAAATATTATTTTTCATTCTCTCAGCATACAATCAGAAAAATGTTTCAATAAAATTGAATAGATTGTGAATACACTTTTTAAAGCCTTGGCTCCTCTATTTGACAATAACAATTCAATAAACTTAAAAAAAGAAAAATGTTTTCAAATTTCATATTACCTTGGGCTTCATTAGTTTAGGGTGAAGCAACACTTTTCAAATTTCTCCCTGCCTTTCTCTAAAAGTAAAATGACGTCAACGTCCAATTAAACCACCCCACCATCTTTTTCCTAAAACCATTTTGTTTTTTTGTTTTTTTCCTTTCCATTGTTTGCTTCTGCGGTCTCCTTCTATATATATAGTTTAACTTGAACTTGTGCTAATCCCCACTATCTCGATCAAAATACACTACTCATGGAGAAAACTTGTTTCCTATTCCACCTTTGTGTGGCACTTCTCATGGTACAATTTTACATGGTAAGCCTAATTATTGCAACTGCTCCCAACATTACTACCGATCAATTTGCTCTTCTTGCTTTAAAGGCTCAAATTTCTTATGACCCTCATAATGTTTTGACAAACAATTGGTCCATTGGCTCCTCTATTTGCAACTGGGTTGGTATCACTTGTGGTTTCAACCATCGTTGAGTCATCGCATTAAAACTTCCTTATATGAACCTCGGGGCACTATTCCTCCATAGGTGGGAAACCTTTCATTTCTTGTTAGTCTAAGCATTGAAAACAATAGTTTTTATGGCTTTCTGCCTAACGAGTTGTCTCATCTTTATCAGTTGTAACAGTTATCCTTTGAATTCAATAACTTCAGCAGAGAAATCCCGTCATGGATGAGGTTATCATTCAAACTTCAAAATTTGTCTCTATATGATAACAGGTTCACAAGGACTATTCCACCATCTTTATCTAACATATCTTCGTTGCAAGTAATTAATCTTAGTTATAACCAACTTTCGGGCTTCATTCCATCATCCATCTTCAACATATACAACTTGTAAGAAATTAATCTCAAAGATAACATGCTTTTCGGTTTGATGCCTTCCATTTTATCTAACTTGTCATCACTGCAAGTCATTAACCTAAGAGGTAATAAGCTTTTTGGTCCACTCCCTATGGATAACGTTTGATAATCTTCCCAACTTGGAACGACTTCAAGTATCTTTTAATCAATTTTATGGCCAACTCCCATCCACTTTGTTCAAATGCAAGCGACTGCAATATTTATCATTGGCGAATAATAATTTCACTAGAAGCGTACTATCAAAAATTAGGAACTTAATCATGCTCAAAGAGTTATACTTTGAAAACAACAACTTTACGATTAAGATGCGTTTAAGTTTTGAAAATAAATTATAATGAAGAATCCCGCACATAGGCTAGGTTATGAGCTAGTTGTCATTAATGTGCCAATTGGGTGGATCTTCTCGAACATTGATTCTTGGGCTCTGGGGACGAACCCTCAGAGATAGACTCTCGGGAAAGATGTTCGGATTGGTGATTGGGACGTTTGATAGAATCGGGACTACTACGATCGGATCGATTGGATCTATCGGGACTACTATAGCGTCCTACATCAAAGAGCAAAGTGAATTATTTATTAATTAGCTCTTAATTTGAAGTTTTGGTTAGTTTATTAGATATTTGTTAACTTTGTATGTAGGATTCTTTTAAAGTACATTATTTTTTGTTTTGATTAATAATGCATGGTTGTTCATATTGTGCCAGGTGCAATACCCAGTGAAATTGGTAATCTACAAAACCTTGCGATCTTCTATATCGGTTTCAACAACTTTATTGGTTCAATTCCATTTGAGATCTTTAATATCTCAACAATACAAGAAATTGGAATGTCTTTCAATAACCTCTCAGGCCATGTTCCATCAAATGTAGGCCTCTTCCTTCCAAATCTCCAGGGTCTTTATCTTGAGAGAAATGAATTGAGTGGAACAATACTTAGCTCTATCTCCAATGCTTCAAAACTCATTATACTAGATGTGAGCTACAACTCATTCTCGGGCTTAATTCCTAAATCACTTGGTAATTTAAGGCTCCTCCAGTTGCTCTTAGTAGCAAGCAATAATTTGACCATTGAATATTCTACTCCAGAGTTCAACTTTTTCTCTTCTTTGTCGAATTTGGCATATCTAAGATATTTAGATTTGTCAGATAATCTACTGAATGACATCCTTCCCAATTCCATTGGAAATCTCTCTACTACTCTTCAACAACTTCGCATGAATAATTGCAATATTAAGGGTAGCATTCCTAGAGATATAGGCAATTTAAGCAACTTGATTACTTTGTCCTTTTCGTTAAATGAATTGATTGGACCTATTCCAACTACAGTGGGAAGATTGCACAAGCTTCAAGCTCTCTATCTTTATAATAATATACTAGAAGGTTCCTTCCCGTCCTATCTTTGCAATTTAAAAAGCTTATTCATAATAAATATAAGTGCTAACAAGCTTTCTGGAGACATCCCTACATGCATGGATAATCTTACTTCTCTAAGATATCTCTACTTGGCTAGTAACAAGTTAACTTCTACAGTTCCCTTGAACCTGTGGAGCCTTATTGATCTCTTGGTTGTCAACTTGTCATCAAATTCTCTAAGTGGTTCTCTCCCATTACAAATTGGAAATATGAAGGTTCTAATGAAATTGGATTTATCAAGTAATCTATTTTCAGGTGATATCCCAACAACAATTGGAGGCCTTAAAGAACTAGTTAATCTCTCTTTGTCAGACAATCGATTAGAAGGCTCAATTCCTGAATCTTTTGGTGAACTTGTAAGCTTGGAATTCTTGGATCTTTCCAGTAACAATTTATCTGGAGAGATTCCGAAGTCCTTAGAAGCACTTTCACAACTAAAATATCTAAATGTCTATTCCAATAGACTACATGGAAAAATTCCTATTGGAGGACCATTTGTACACTTCTCCGCTACATCATTTATGTCAAATGATGGACTTTGTGGTGCTCCCCGGCTGCAAGTTCCCCAATGTAAAGAAGGTGTTTCTCGACCAAAAATGAACGCAACAAAATGTATACTAAAGTATGTATTACCAACAATTGGGTTAACAATGCTTGTAGTTGCTCTTGTATTTGTATGGACAAGATGCCGAAAAAGGAATGCGAAAATTTCAGTGGAGGTAAACATGTTACCACTAGCGACATGGAGAAGAATTTCCCAACAAGAACTTTTACAAGCAACAGAAGGGTTCAGTGAAAATAACTTACTTGGTAAAGGGAGCTTTGGATCAGTTTACCAAGGGACACTCTCAGATGGAATAATTGTTGCAATAAAAGTTTTCAACTTGGTAGTAGAAGGGGCATTCAAGAGTTTTGATACAGAGTGTGGGGTACTACGCAATGTTCGTCATCGAAATCTTGTCAAAATCATCAGCACGTGTAGTAACATGGACTTCAAAGCTTTTGTATTGGAACACATTCCTAATGGGAACCTAGAGAAGTGGTTGTATTCTCAAGACTATTGTTTGAGTATCTTGCAAAGACTAAGTATAATGATTGATGTCGCGTCAGCACTAGAATACCTTCATTATGGTTATTCAACACCTATTATTCATTGTGATTTGAAGCCCAACAATATCTTATTAGATGAAGATATGGTCGCACATGTTGCTGATTTTGGCATTGCCAAACTGTTAGTTGATGAGGATTCTATAATGCAAACCATGACTCTTGCTACTATTGGGTATATGGCACCAGGTGATGTTTTTAGCGTACAACTGAAAGTATGACTGTTAATCTATTCATGCATACACGGATCAGTATAGCTTTTTGATATAATATTGACTTTGGCACTTTATATCTTTGAAATTTTTTCATTCACTATTTTGCAATACATAATTATGTTCTCATTATTAGTTGTTATGTTACAAATAGAGTATGGGTCGGAAGGAATTGTTTCTGCAAAAGGCGACGTGTATAGTTATGGTATTTTGCTGATGGAAACTTTCACAAGAAAGAAACCTACTGATGACATGTTTGCTGGAGGAATGAGCTTGAAGCGTTGGGTAGAGGAATCATCACCCCTTTCAGTAACTAAAGTGGTCGATGCCAATTTGTTAATAATGGAAACAAATTATACTTCTATGGAGAATTGTATGTCGTCCATAATGGGATTGGCTTTACATTGTTGTGCCGAGTTACATGAGCAGAGGATTGATGCTAAAAGTATTTTAATCACACTCAACAAGATCAAACTAAAGTTTCTACAAGATACTCAAGAAAGCTAGTTATATGAGAACATCAGGTTTGTTTATAGCTCTTTCATGTTTGTGCTTTTGAAATAATATAACTGTCTTGAGACTCCCCTATAGAGACTTGTTTATATTCATTGCTTTGTTATGGTAGATAATAATAGTAACATTTATAAATGGTATAGTAATTAATGATTGTAATGACATATAATTAGCCGCCAATGGGTATTCTAAGTTCTAAGGGGGGTGGAGTCAGATAGGTTTTGTGGGATATGCCGCTTGCTAAGATGTTTGTATTAGTTTATTTACTATGTAGAACTTCATATATAACTTCGTTGTTTCATCATTGTTCACAGTGATTTGTCGTATGATAACTTCACATATCATCTAACTGTGAATGAAAATAGTAAGAATAAAATTTTTTTCAACATCATATTTTTATCCTTTCGATCAGAACAATAAGCACATACCAGAGCTTAACCATGAAGAACAAATAGTAAGACAACTCTTTTACACTTTGGGCCGGTAGTAGGACAACTCCATTCCTCATGCCAAAGACTTTTAGGATGCTTGAACATAACCAACAGTCGAAGATGTACATTATTTTCTAGAATTTATACAATATCTTAAAATCATCATTTTCTATTAGAAGAAAGATGAAGTTTCACTAAATCTAAAGGATGGCCAATGTGTTAGTCAACTCATTCATTTGAGCAAATGAGAATTGAAAGGACTAAAGTTTTACCCTCTCCCCTGTTTATCTAGCAAAACAATTATGCTTCCATAATTTTGATTGCTTAAAATTACTGTTTTTGTATGACAAAGTAGAATTGATTTCTTGGAATATTGGTACATGATAATCTTATAATTAAATTATTTGTTTGACTGAATATGTGCAATAGATCATAAATTTCTATCGTTTTTTTTTTTTTTGAATCGACTTTCGAAGTAGCCAGATTTGAAGAAGAGAAGAGAGGAGGGTCAAAATTTTGCTACGAGAATCAAATCCCATTTGTTGTATTTTTTGGATATGAAGCTCCAAAGGCCGAAGAAGAAGAGAAAGTGCATAGAATCCCTCAAAACGACATGTATCTGAGAAAATCCATGTTGTATTATGATTGAAGTGGACTCTTTTCTTTTTCAGTTTGGTTTTCTCTATGCTATTTCCTCTGTACTATTTGTAGGTGGATATGCATTTTTCTCATTATTGCTCTCATTCTACAGAGAGATTGCTCATCCACGCGTTTTAGAAACACCATTTGGGCAATTGGGTGTGTATTTTAGACTATTGTTTTTGGTACTCTATGAGGACTTGTGTTTTGATTTTCGTCTTTGACAGAGCACTCTGCTTTGACAGAGAATCTGTTCATGTTTTTACATCCTAGTTGGTGATAAACAACAGTAAACGTTATGGCCAGGGCGGAGCCAGAATTATAGTTCAGAGGGGTCAAAAATTTTTATTTATTTATTTTGTGACAAAAAAAAAAAGAAAACTAAAATTGAATAAAAAATAATTAAAGATATTAAAGAATATAACTAACGTAAACATATAAATAATTCAACAAAAATTTAATTATTGTTTAAAATATATAAATGTAACTCATAATTTATTTTGTCACGAGTAGCGTTAATTTTTTAAATTATTCTCAACGAGTCTTCATATTTGAAATTGTTATATGATTTCTTCATTACCCATAATCTTAAATATATCATCTTAATGTACGTAATCAAACAATCATTCATCCACCAATCTCCTATTCGGTTATGTAAACAATTTTTATTAATATTTATTACTGAAAATACTTTTTTAACAGTAGCTGTTTCATAACCATTATTATATATTTAATACAATTAAAATATGTAATAAAAATTATATAAATTTATAAACAATTAATTTAAAAAGAACAATCTAAATATAAAAGCGAAATTAATGTAAAAGTTTGATTATTACTTCAAACTTTTTTAAAAAAAATTGTCAAAACTAATGGTTGATTTTTTGCTCTGTCCTTAATAATCTTATTAACTATACATCTCTCAGGCTCTAAAAAAAAAAAATAGTTAAACAATTGATTTAACAGCTTAAAGAAAAAAAGTTGGCAAATTGAAAGAAGTATTGTAAGAAGAATAGTTTTTTTTTTTTAAAAAAAAAAGTAAAAGAATATTATTAAAAGTATTGTAAGAAGAATAGTGGAATCACAGTTTTAATTTCATGATTTAGAAGTTCGTAGAATCATATAATCGCAATTCGCTTCAAAAGCTTAAATATATACTTCAGGTTTTTAAACAAATCAAGTCATCAAGTAAAATTCGTACCCCAAAAAATAAAAAGTCATCAAGTAAAAAAGGAGATAGAGAAAAGAAGTCATCAAGTCGTTAGTTTCAAAAAAACAAAAAAAAAAAACGTGTTCAAGTTGTTTTAGACAAGTCATCAAATCAGTGACGCAACTAGCCACTGATGCGTTAAAGACAAAACATTTCCTTTGGGCAAAACGGAGCGTTTGGAATCTATGAATTAAACCAATCGAGAGTGTGGCAACGCAGGTCAACTAACAACAAATCTAAGTTAAACGGGGCGTTTTGGAGAAATAGTAAATGTCATCATCTTCAACCCTTTGTCTAACCTAAAAACCTGGAACAGAAAAAGAAAAAAATCGTTCGAAGCGCCAACTGAGTCATTTGCGGTTTGCCCCTGACGTCTTCTGAGTGGGTGGTGAAGGTAATGTCTATTGCCCCTTTTGAGTGGTTGAGGGTGGGCATTTAGGGTATTTAGGGGATTTTCTACTGGGGGTGGGTGAAATTTTTGGAGGTTGAGGGGGGGCATTTGACCCCTCTCGACCCCCCCTCCCTCCGCCCCTGGTTATGGCCACAACTGGGAATAATAGAATAGAAACTTGCATTGAGAATAGCATATTTCAGAGAACAGCAAAATATTTCTAAAACTTTTTTTCTTTTTATATCTTACACATTTTAAACCAAAATTCAATGAGATGTTTTTGGTATTATTTTCCTACACATATCTTATTCATCTCTTTTTTAAATCTACCATTAACTATGAAACTCATATGTGTTCCCACAATTTGAATGGCGTATTTACACATCTCTCGTAGGAGATGGACAAGAAATGTGCAAAAGAATGAAAATAGTGATTTCCCAAATTCAATAGTGTGGTTTTTGTGATTTAGGATTTAGATTGAATACCTTAAAATTACTATTTATTTTTTTTTTTGTATAACGGAGATTGAATGGATTATTTGATTTCTTAGAAAAAAAAATTTTCACGCTAATTTTAGCGAGTACCTAAGTCCTCATTAAATTCTTTCAAAAGTGATGTGGCTTTTAAAATTACTATTGGATCATAATTCAATAATCAACTATTACAAGTTTACTTCTTAGAGTAATTATATATGTTAAGCTCTAAGTCTACCTTAAGTCCACTAAAATTAATGTGACTTTTAAAATTATCATTAGATTTATGATATATTATTTTTGACTTTTGATCCAATGGTAATTTTTAAAGCCACATCAATTTTGATGAACACAAGGTAGACATGGAGTTGACATGTGTCATTACTCTTACTCTTAAACTAACTGATTGAAACAAATATGCATTACGTTGTATTTGAGGTTAATGAACTTTGGAACATACACTTACTAACAAAGAAATTTTTTTTTTGCAAAAAATACTCCATTAACGCACTTCCAAATATTTAATATCATTTAAGACAATTTTAAATTATTATTTATCTTTTTTAAAATGATATTTTAGAGACTATCCTCTGAATATTATTACTTTGTTCAATTCTAATTTTTTGAAGATTTATTTGTTACTTCCACTCACAAAAATTCTTGACTTCATTCAATGGAAATATAAGACAGTTGCAAGCGTTCAGTAAGGCCATGTGCCCCATATTTTGCTATTGAATGAAGTGAAGAATTTTTGGTGCATATGTCACCAAAAATATTTTTCATGGAGAGAAGGTAGACCTCTTGCTATCCCAATACAGATCTTAAGCCTTGTAGCCGTAGGCCAGTCCAGCTTAAGCTGAGTGTTTTCTGGATCTACAACTACAATAAGGTACTGCTAACCCAACTCAAATTTTATTTTATTTTATTTTTTATTTTTTGTGGATAATTAATGGCATTCATTGAAATTGCATAAAAAGGGAACACAACCCAAGAACTTTGGAAATATAAGGAGAAATAAAAAACCAGAAGGCTAAATTCTACAAAACTGCCAAACCAGGAAAAGTTTATATTTTATTATTTTTCAAAATATTTCACAGCTGAGCATAATTAAGTAATACTCACCAAATAGAACACTGCCAAGGCTATTATTTTCCATGTAATTGATCTCCTTCAATACAACATCAATGAAGAAATTTACAAGATTTAGTGTGTCAAGTTATGATTTAGTTGGATTTGAAAGAGTGTTTGCAATTCTCATCGTCTAAGCCCTTTTTGTACAGCTCCCAACAGGTAAGTGTTACATGATTTAATATTCTAAAACTATGCTTAACAGATAATTAAAATACCAAAGTACTTCTACAAGAAAATTAAAATTGTGCGGCTCTCAGGGGTAGGTGCTACATGATTTAATATTCTAAAACTGTGCTTAAGAGATAATTGAAATACCAAACTACCTCTACAAAAAAATTAGATCCAAAGATATTGCTACTAATCCTACAGTACCTTATATACTAGTTATCTGAATTTAATTATTGACACTCGCACACATTTGTGTAGTAAGTGAATTATAGTAAGCCCCAACAATAAAAGCTGAAAAGTGAAGACAGCTAATCTTCGCGTGAGATGTCATGTATATACCATATTTAATTGTTTCATTTAAATAGCAAAAAGAAAAAAAAAAAAGTCATCCCTTTTAGTGAATCCTTGTCCGGAGTTAATCCGTTAATAACCACCAACCCCTCCTTTCTCTTCTATAACATCTAGACCGGCCAGAATCACTACAAAAAAAAGGGTGTTTCTTGACGGTTTGAAACCGTCAGGAACTAGGTGAAAAACTGTCAGGAATCAATTCCTGACGGTTTTTCTCTGACGGTTTCAAACGGTCAAGAATTTCATGTCGGGAATTTTTTTTCCTGACGGTTTGGGGCAAAACCGTCAGGAGTCCAAAACCGTCAACCTTGCTGACGGTTTGGGGCAAAACCGTCAGAAATTTTCCTTAATATACAAATCAGACGGCCACATCTTTCTTTCAGAGCATCACAATAGATCCTCTAAAATTTGCTTCAAATTTTGAAGAAAAACTCCATTTTTTCTATTTTCAAGAACGACTTTTGAAATACACTTTACATTCTTTTCTTAATTTTGAAGAATGACTATTTTTTACTCTTTCTTTGTTTTGAAGAATGGGTTGTGCAGAATTGAAAATCATGGGAACATTACAAGAATTTTGATTTTTAGCTATGAAAGAAAAGTTGTCGCTGATAACTTGTTATCCGCGATGACATTTCGTTGTTATCGCTAATAATCAACTATCCCTAACGACATTCTATAGCCATTGTAAATAATTTAAAAATTGTTGATAATAACGACGACAATTAGGTTATCACGAATGTGTCGTCATGAATACATGTGTTGGAAGTTTTTTGTAATGACATATTACTTTTACCAACGACAAAGGTCATCGTTAAAAGTGAAACATATTTATAATGACTGTGGTCATCACGAATAAGTACATATCCACGATAACTGGATAATGTCATCGTGGATACTATATAAAAGGGCCTTTGTTTAATATTTATCGATGACGACATAATAATGTTGTCATAGATGCAATACTTAAATTACAAAGAATGACATTTACATATCTACGACGACATGATAATGTCATCGCAAATATCATATTTAAATTAAAAAAGACCTTTATTTAATACATATATGTAAAACATAAATAAATATACATAAACAAAAAAAAAAAGCATGTATGCGACTATGCGAATTTATCGTTGCAGATATGCTTAAGTATCTGCGACGACATTCTACTGTCGTCGACGATATGTTCTGATTAGTATACGGTAAAATGTAAAAGCGCTCCTGATTAAGTTATTGAAACACAGTAAAAAACTCACTCTCACCCATATCGACAACACGGATTGAGCCCCGTTTGTTTCGACGTAAAATGATTTCCAGAAATTATTTTCTGTGTTTTTTGGTGTTTGGTGGGGCGTAAAATAATAGTTAACGGAAATCATTTTCAGTTTGACCGAAAAATCTTCTTTAATTTCCGTAAAATGGTTTCTCCTTTTTAAAACTGTAAACAATTTTCCGAGTTTAAGCGTCACATTCTCAAATTGGTATACCACAGCTAAAACACCACCAGACCCCGCCGGAACCCGGTTAGAATCAGCTCGGGACATTTTCGGGACCTGCCCGAGACATTTTCGGGACCCGCCCGAGACATTTTCGGGACCCGCCCGGGACATTTTCGGGACCCATCCGGGACATTTTTGGGATCCGCCTGTGACATTTTCGGGATCCGTCCGTGACATTTTTTGGACCCGCCGGGGACATTTTCGGGACCCGCTTGGGACATTTTCGGGACCGCCATGGACATTTTTGGGACCGCCCGGGACATTTTTAGGATCCACCGGGGACATTTTCGGGACCCACCCGAGACATTTTCGGGACCCCCCGGAACATTTTTGGGACTCGCCCAGGACAACATTGGGACGTCACCGGGACCTAATCGGGACATCGCTGGACCCACTCAGAACATTTTCAGGACCCGCCCGGAATATCTTCGAGACCCGCCCGGGACAATTTATATTAATTTTTTCAAATTGTGCATAAAAAATAATTTTTTTTGGTTAATATGATTGGTTGAAAATATAAAAAAAATATTTGCGATTTTCCGTGCGCGCCAAACACCGAAAAATATTTTCGGCGAAAATCATTTTTCTGAAAATCAATTTCCCTGAAACCATTTTCCGACGGAAATCATTTTACGTCGAAACAAACGGGCCGAGAGAGCGAAGGAGTGGGGAGAGGAAGTGAAAATGAGCGAGGAAGCGAAGATCAGGAGCATCGCGGGAGGTCTGACGGTGATGCCGCCGATCTCCGACGACCAGAAGCCCTTGTCGGCGACCGCCACCACCCCTCCCTCCGGCAAGCGCGTCATTGTCAAGAGTGCGGACATGCTCCGGGAGATACAGAAGGATTTCTATATTTTTGATTATTGGTAGGTCCTGGTACGATTTTGCTTGTTGTTTGGTTCACAAAATTTTCGATTATCACTTAAAGTGCATTGTTCATCCTTCAATTCATCTCTGGTTTCTGATTCGTCATCTTGTAAATCCAGCTAAAGAAGCATCGAGACCTAGGGTTGTTAATTGTAGTGTGAATTATGGCAAATCTGAGAACTCAACCGGCCAATCTGTTAATTTACCTTGAGATAAATGTCCATAGCTGTAGGTGTCTGTACCTACAGCAACCCCACGCTTCTGCTTGGTCTATGAGCCTCCAAACCTGCGTAGAAGAACAGAAAGATCAGAGAAGGCTTCGCCGGCGCTTGCCGGTGAAGTCGCTCCGATGGTGAAGTTAGAGAATATTTCCGGTGAGAGTTTAGAGTGAGTGGTTGAAAAGGGTAGGAGTAATACCTTGAGGTTTTTATATGGGTGGAAGAAAGCGGGAAGAGAAGGGCGCCAGAAAGAGGTTAGCATCCCGCCTTTCTCGCGCCTCTCTCTCTCCTGATTGTTACAAACCGTTATCGAGGAGGGGGTCTCGTGCTCCCAGTATGAGACTCTAGGTGGTGAGCTTGTTTCATAGATTCTCCCACGCTTCTAGAAGAGTCGATGATCAAGTTGGGCCGGCCAAGGCCGGAGACGTTGGGCTGGAACCTTATTGTTCATGAAGGTAGAGCTTGGTCGTGGATCACCTATCTGGGCCGAAGACTTCCCTTTTTCGGGCCGAGGCGTTACTGTTCCCAAAGACGGTCTCTGGGCCACGGGCCGTGAAGACAGTTCCTGGGCCGCATACTAATATTGACTGGGCCCCCACAGGAGTCCCCCAATTTCCTTGGACCATTTGAAAGATTCGTCCAAGGGAATTTCTGGTGACCGGGGGAGGAAAAGGAGACCTGCCGGATTCTTACCTTTTACGGAGATCGTCCTTGGGTCGTGGGCTAACTGGGCCCCCCCACAATAGCTTTGTTAATTTACCTTTTCAAGGGAAGAAAATAAGGTCTACAAACTTCTTATTGAAAATGTTTTTCCCTTGTCACAGGACTAGAAACGCGAACATATACTGTAAAATTTAATGAAGAACTATATCATAAGAATGCTAGCACTTATTATCATGTTCCTGTTTTTATATACAACGTATTTGAGTACCATAAGAATGCTACTAATCACAGCACGAGCATCGAAGATTTAAGTTTTGAATTCTGGAAAATTTTTGTTTGTGTTTTGTTTCTAATTGCATGTCCTGGAGATTTTAGTTTTTATCTTTTTGGCTGTCAAATACTAAGATTTGATCCGTTACTGTTGAAATTGTCCGTGAACATGCTGTTTGCATTGCTTGTATTCTATGGAATCGTGTGGCTACATAACTTGCTCTGTTTTCACATTGGTGTTAAGGCTCGGAGTCCCTATGACCTGCAGGCTTAGATATATATGGACTCTTGTTGTGCCTTGAACATGGGTTGGGACTTGGAAAAATATAGACTTCAGAATTCATATAACAAACTCTTCAATTATTAATCTCTTTAGCAATTCTTGGTTTTTGTGGGTATTGATACTACTGCCTATTGAAAAATAAAGGTAACCATAAACTTCCTATATCTTGTTTCTGGCAAGTGATCTTAGTCTGCTTGTGCTTTTGGTCTTGTCTCTGCAATCATTTTCAACTTGTGACAGGATGGTTAGTTGATTTGCTCACAGAACATCAAAAGGAACTTATTTCGTGTTGTTTCACTATGATAATATGATATAATCTGTGATCTGATGGCTTCTTAAAACTTTTTATTTTGTATGTATATGTGATTAGAAAATTTGAATTGTTGTAAAATCCCCTACCCTTATACATGTTGTTTTTAGTTGCATTTTATGTATTTCTACCGTTATGGGGCTTCAATATTGCAAACCTACCTCCAAAGCCTGTACTGGATGTCATGTGAAGTCACTGATGGTATTGGTTGTTAGAGTTGCTCTTTTCCCTTGTTGGGTGATAAATTCCTTTTTCTATTTCTTTGTTTGTGTGTGTGTTTTATGTAGTTTTACAATTGTGTGGTTTTCCTATAAATTTTTATAGTGCTTGAGTATTGCAAACCTACGTCCAATGCCCTATAAGAATGCGATTTTCACGTGAAGTTCCCTGGCAACAGACTTCTAGTTGCATTGATGGCATTTGTTATGATTCGTCTATAATCTACTTGAGCTAATGGATGTTGAGAGGACATACATTAAAATTACTTTTTTCCCTTGCTATCTGATGCATTCATTTTGTAAATTTAATGGTACTATTTATTAATCTATTTGTCCATTTTACCATGTCTGTAGTCAGCAGCTCCAGTACAAACTCCATCAAAATCGGGTCCGTGGAGAAAGGCAAGTCTCATAATTTGCAGTAGTTGTATATTTTGTTGCCTTGGGAATTCTAAGATATATTTAGATCTTTATATTCTTTTGGTGTTTTAAGTTCTTGTATTATTCTCGGTCAAAGCCTATAAAAATGCAAGAAGTTTAGCAATTCTTGGTTTTTTGTTTGGGAAGTAGTTTTTATCTACTAGACTCATTAATGCTTAATCCTTTGTGGCTTGTGCACCATTGTTGTAGTAAATAATAGTAGGAGCATGCTACTATTGATTTCAATTCGAATCATTGAAATACACTTTTCAACGCCATCACAGCACAATTAACAAACTTCAAAATCAAACACAACTCTCATCCAAACACCAACAAAATCAAAGTTCTCACTTAGACTCCATGCTAAAACTTAAACAAAACTCAACTAAAACTTCATCAACAAAACTCCAAAACTCAAACTCAAACGATTAGAAATTTTAGCTCCAAAGCTTTAACTCCAATGCCTCTTCAAACTCCTTCCTCCTGCCCTCCCCCCTGTCTCTCTCTCTCTCTCACGAATGGAAATGAATATTTCTTCCTTCGTTCCTACATTTTAAATCTTGATTTTACGTAGGTCGAAAGAAGAGATGCTGCAGAGTTATTGACATTACCTTACTACTGAAGGACTAGATCAATATCCTACTTGGTAATATAAATATCCGGAGCTGAATATAAGTAGGATACAACACGAACTTGCCATGAGTCTGGTATGCATTCTAACCATTCATTACACTATGCGAAGGATATGAGTCTGCAAATATCACTACAAAAAAATATCTGAGACTCTCATTGGCATAAATTCGAATCAAAACATCTTATGGGAACTTGAATCTATATGTGAAAACGAAGTACCTGCACAGGCTGTTGGATGATGCGCGTTCTATACCAGAACGGACTACAAATGCCCCCCTCAGACTACATAAAAATTTCCTTATCTGAATAGAGAAGATGCACACAGATACCCCAGACTACCTAACTCATTATGATCTGAGAGCGGCAATGAACACTCCACCAAATCATCATTCATTAAAAATATAAAGCAAGAGCAAAATGACTCAAGTTCACACATGCAGAACGATCAAGAACTTCTATAATTAGCACTTCAAAATATAATACGTCTATATGCGATATCATACGTGACATATATGAAATAACAATAGAAGTACCATACATACTTGTAATTCTTCTAGATTAAACGCCACTGTTACTAAATACTGTATTTTGATGAATTGACTTTTTTCAGAACCGAACAGATTCAAAGTTAACATTAGAAAGTTTATTATACATACCTGATCTACTATTCTGTTAACGAGCATAATGCCGAGTACAGCGGATATGTATAACACCAAAAGACAAACTACCCTATATATGTAATTAATACGGTCTATGAAATTAAGACTACTACCCCTACTTACGATTTCTTCCATGTCTATTTATTTTGTCCTTCCAAGCCCAAATACTACAATAAATATTGATCATATAAATATACGATCTACTAACACAATATTCTACATCTATTTCTAATGTTTACAGTTAATTGTAATTTAAATCAAAACTTTTATAATACTTCGATATAACCGCATCTAATATAAATATTAAATTGCTCATTAAATTAATTGTTTATGAATATATATAATTTTCATTACATATTTTATTTGTATGAAAACATAATTAAATTGTAGGTTTTTTATTTTCAAAAGAAGAACATAATATTTCACCAGGACTCTTTAGTAGATATTTCTGCATCCAATGGATATACGAGTTTTAAGATTTCAGACATTGAACATTTTTCCTCGCACACTTTTTCTTAAAATCCAATCTCTTCTGAGCTGCAATCAATTACAATTAATGAATCAACCTTGCAATTTTTTAACTTTTAAGATAAATACAAAATTATTTCTCATTTTCCAAGAACCACAACAAGAATGCCCCCCATTTTAGTTGTGGTTGATATATAAGCTCAATTATTTAGGTTTTTAAAGTAAAACAAAATAAATCTTTATGAATACATACAATAGAATAAAAATTGACATAGCTTTGTACTAATAGTTAAGATTTTTCGCTGGGTAGAGAATTTGGGTTAGATAACCTTTGATAATGATGATTACTTTATGATCCATTTCTAGAGCACTTTCTCAAGAAAATTTGAAAAAAAAAATTAATAATAATAAATATTGCTGAAAAGGTACATATTTGAATAATCAATCTGGCATCATCTTCAAAAGAGAACAAACATGACGAAGTAATTCTAAATTTCTTTTATGCTCTCTTTGTTTGTTTGTCAAACAGGTAAATCCAAAAAGCCTTATACTTTCCAGTTCAAAAAAAAGAAACGAAATAACACGACGGTGTCAGAATTATTGTTGCTAAGAACTCAGAGAGTCAATTGTGGGTAATCATCGTTTAAACATACGAAATGAAAACATAGGAAATAACAATGGACCCGAGTGCAATGCCGATGACGAGCAAGGCAACGGTGTACAGGACTTTGGTACCACGGAGGAGGTGCCTGCAACGGGATTCCCAGCACCAAACTCAGCCCAACGAACAACACAGCGTCCCGTTGGGTTCAGAATTAGAAGAAGTTTCCTCTTTCAACATTCTGAACGAAACACCACTTCTGTCACGCCCGCCATTCAATTCCTCTCTCCAACAACAACTGAGAGTCTGAGAGAAGAGAATACATCACATGGTAGCTATAATAGAAGACGAGCTACTTGTCCTAAAAAAAATCAACCATTCAACACGGGAAACATTTATTTTTACCATCATTGCAAAGATCTACAAAATTTAAACGAAAATAATAATAATAATAATAATAAAAACAAAAACATGAAATTTTCATCAAAAGTAGTAAAACCGAGTTATAATGAAAATTAGATGAAGTAGATGGGTTTTCAACAACTGCAAGAATTCCAACTCCTGGTTATTAAATGGCTGGGCTTGGACCACCATCGGTATAAAGTTCTGAATACAAACCGAATAGTATAAATGATGGTTTTTTTTTTTTTAAAAAAGGCATAAATACACTGCGCCACACCCACCATGAAATGAAATATAGTAGAAAGGAGAGGATCTATTTTATAGTACATCAAATTTTAATTGTATTAAATATCGTAATGACATCCAATATATCACTACCAACAATAAAATCTAATTTTGGTAAAAAAAAAAATCTAATTTTACTTAAATAGAGAATCATGATCCAAAAAAGGTAAACAAAATGGTGTCCAACAAACAGTGATCTTCACATTCACAAAATACCAAGGAACTATGTGCATATAATCATCTGAATATTTCAGAATGATTTTGATTCTTTACGAAGAGTGTTTAAATGACCCCTAAAAACACTTCAAAAGTCAATGACTTCAGTAGCAAAGACTGTGGTTAAGACCAGAGTGGAAATATGGTAAAAGCAGCAAGTTGTTAGCACTGCAGTCATAAATTTATTTCATGTTGTGCCATTCTGATTTTTGAACAAGCTAGTGTCAATAAGTTCATGAGACAAACGAATCAGCCATTCTTCATGTGCTTTTTAACAGAAGGACATTCAAATCAGACATTCTTTAGGCAGCAGAAAGTTACCTGCCAACACATTCTTCCCCTCACCCCCTTCCTCCAAAATGAAAAAGAAATAAGTATACAATAATACTATAATAAGAATTTCCAGCATTTTCTAACTGATACATGATAATGGCTTACTTTGATGCTTTCTCACGATCATTTAGAAGAAAGAAGTATCATATATTCACTATGAATGAATCGTGTTCCTTGTGTGAATGACTTAAAAAGATTGTGCTTAAAGAAACAATTATCAAGAGAAAAAAACTCCCCCACACACAAAGTCCCCATATCTCTTAATTTTGAATATATCCACAAATCACAAAATAGGAATCAGATTCATCAAAAATTTAGCAAGAGTCAAATTTTATTTAATTGGATTCTCAATTGACATGGTTCTTGTGCTATTACCATTATTAAGGTCACACTGTACAAGTGGTTAGTAGGCAAAACATTTGAACATACCAGAAACCAACCATGATTTCATCTTTACACCTGCAGAAAGAATTGTTCGAATATACAGTTAACAATTCATAACCATTTGTTATTATTTGACGAAAAGTTTAACGAGGTCTGTCTCAAATCTACAAAAATAAAATTAATTCTAATAATACACCTATGTCTCACGTTGAAAAGATGAAC